>VDFB02122415.1:0-14605 GCA_007258455.2 Sequoia sempervirens | reverse complement strand
CATTGTATATTTGCTATATATGTGTGATCTAGTTATTCGGTTCTCTAAAGTAGGGATTAAAATCTTTTAATAAATCACAGCAATTGGGAAGTGTTACTTGGATTAATAAGAAGAATCACATAACTAGAATTTCCATTCTATCTCAATAAGAGTTTTTCAATTATTCACTTGCACGTTTACACAAGTTGTAAACAATTTTTGTGCCTGATAGTTTGAATTATTGCCATTATTGAAATCCGCATTTGCGGTATATTCATTAGACTTCCAAGTACCCAATAAGGCACTACTTCCCCTTTGCATTCTTTTATAATTTCCTATTATTATTATTTATTTTACACTTACATTTCATAAATACACATACATATGCATTTATTGTTTCTATTTATTTCATGTAGTTAATAGTTTGATCGATTTCATATTATATGTGTTGAAGACTTTAGGAATTTAAATTATACTAATTTATGGATATGTTGTATCTATAACACTACAAAACCATATGCTCTTTGCATTTACACTTGCATTTAGAAATACACATTTATATACATAGATATAGATTTCTTTAATGATATGTTCCATTTAATGTTCTAGGAGAGCATCTAGTAATTGCATTTACATTTACATTTAAAAATACATATACATACATACATACACACATATATATGTGTGTGTGTGTGTGTATCATTTATATTTAGTGTTCAGAAACAACCCATTAGGTATGCACATGGATAAAAATTTATAAAATCAAATCTCTCATACATATTTTGTTGAAACCTAGGCTTGAACCTCTCATTTCACATGCTTTTCTTCACAAAACTCTTGAGGACAGCAGCTATACCTTCGTTATTTATCATCCTACACCCTATTCATGCACCCTACAATTACAACAATATCCACGGGGCCTCTTACACAAGCTACAGTAATCAAAAAAGTGTAAGAGCCCCTTTATATCATGTTTGGACTACAAAACCCTCAAAAATAGGGTAATCAGATTGTATGCAAAGAAATGAAGTTTTCTAACTCAAATCAATGCCTTAAGCCCTAAAATCATATTCAAATCAAATCTAACACATATCTTCAAGACCTGGAATTGATTTTACATCAAAATATGGCTGCATGTGACCGTACAGTGCTGCATAACAGGAAAAATACAAAAAATTTGAAGAAAAACACAGATTTTTGAATGTCAAGAGCTTGTATTTTAAATCCTCAACCATCAACAACCATTACAATGATCACTTTATGCCTTTTAAAGGCCTTTACATGTCAACCACTGAACAACCACCTCTACAACTCACTTTTTAATCTTTTATGATCACATGAAACATAAAACACACTAATTTCAAGGCTGTTAACATCAGTATTGAAATGTTTTAATTTTTTGACCTTTTAACATTAAAAGTACATCATTAAATTAATTATGTAATGGCATAAAATTAAAATTTCATGAATTAATTATGTAAATTCACATAATTCAAATATACTATACTGAAATTATTATCAAATAGATAATATAATCGATAATCCTATATACATTTCCAATGTCATTGATCTTCTTTCTTCATCCAATCCTTTGTCCATCATCCATCCATTCAACATTGTAAGGGATTGGGTCATATCAGCCATCATTGTCATCGAGACACTTTGATAATGCCACCATCCACACGGAGACATCTCATGAACATTAACTCCTACATCATCATGATCTAGTTCCTCCTCTTCACATCTTTGTCGTATACCAACTAACTTGTTCCTGATCATCATCTACATCATCTTCTAGTTCTTTCTAAGATTCTTTCCTTCCACTACATTATAATTTTATCGCCTTCCTCTTTGATCATGTCTAACAACAAATGACCAACCCGGTTTACCTGGAACCTCTGAGGAAAATACTTGCTCACATTCGCTTGGAAGAACATAGGGGTTATTTCCAACTCACTCAATCGACCTTGTATTAACTATGGTAAATCCATTATCATGTCTAATAACAATTCCTGATCATTTTCTATCTTCAATTGTAGCCCATTACAGGGATGACAAAAATTAACTAAGGACTTAAAGCTCACTCAAGTATATCATCCAAAATCCCATATAGTATCATTTCTAAACTTAGGTGTATGTCGCCTCTAGGATGAAACATTAGTCACCCCGAAGACTACAGCTATACTCTATATCATCCAAAATCCCATAGTATCAATTTTCTGAGACTTCTGGATGTATGTCTCTTCTAGATGAAACATTAGTCACCTGAAAGACTGCAGTTATACCAGAATCACAAGTTTTCTTCATGTCATCCAACATTTTGATTCAAAATTTACAACCATTGCACCACATAGCCTTGTGGTGTTTCACCTGCAATATGTCAAACATGTAAAAATTATTGCAATATCGTCAGTTGATAAACATATTTATTCTTGGATGAATGTATGCAAAGAAAACAATCTCAAGATATATATACATCAATATACTTAAAAATAATTAAATAATATGGGTGATTAATATATTTATACGTACCTGTTTATCTCTTAAACCATATGTTAAATCAATTTCCCTTTGTGTAACATTGGAATCTCCATTACGATGAGCTTCTTTAACCAATGAAGCCACACCTTCCCATGTTAATGCGTGACCAAATTGTTGACATTGTTCAATCCATACCGCCATCCAATCAAGATTGTTGACGACGTACAAATGTAGTGCATCCCACTCTCAAATCCAATCGGTTTAAAAAATTTGAAGTTCTAAACCATATATAATTAGTTAAATACCACAATATACAACCTTAATTAATAATTGATGTATATTGAAGATTAAAAATTAAATAAGTACAATATACATAAAACCATATGTAAAATGTATTCCAACTAATCTCCATGACCATCTTATAATTACCTCTCACTTTCCTCAATCTACCTTTCCCCATCAGGTACTCCCCTTCGAATTTGTTAATGGAGTTGGGATCCCAAATGCAATCTACATGGATCTTTGCTGCAAACTTAGGAAGATATTCACTAATGTACACCATGCTCTGGTATACCATATATCCCTCCACCATAGAACCCTCAGGATGTGCTCTTTGTCTAACTAAAGCCTTCAAAAATTTCAAGTGCCTCTCAACCATCCACATTGACCTTGTGTGTACAGGTCCACACAATTCAATCTCCTCAACTTGGTGTATAAGGTAGTGTTCTTGTGCATTGAAAAACGTCAAGGTACACTTTGCATTTCTGGCCATTACTAGGACGAGGAATTTTTCTCTTCCAATACCTCTATCTTCTTTATGGATTTCTTTAGATGACGGGCCATCTACAAGGGACTCACACAAATTATGTCAACGATTTAACAAAAAATATATGATATTGGCATAACAAGTAAAACAAATGGAAAATTATAAGATGTATACAATGAATTGAACAAATATCGCTACTTTTCTACTCCTCATGTAATATCTTCCAAGATCATATATAACTTAGTTTTGGATATTTGCTGCCTAAGTTGTCCGAGAGATAGAGGTAGAACGCACTGCAACAATTATAAAATGATCTTTTCATTATTCTTCCAAAAGTAGTAAACATAATATACTGAAAAGTACATGCAGTATACAAGTGTATATAATATACTAGAATAATTACCTTAATGAAGGTATGTCAATCATGCATTTTCATCCCTGGCCCAAATTCACCTTTCTTTGTTATTATATTATTTATGTTCGCAGCAAATCCTGTGGGAAATCAAATTTTTCATATGACTTCTTTTATAGCATTGCTTTGTTGCTCAGTTAATAAATCCAAGGAAGGGTAATTTATATTAATTTTGGTCTCCATCACTATTTAATTGAAATTAAAATTAGCCAGTACGACAATTTCTAAATGTCACTACAAATTTTGACATTTTTTCTTGTCAAAGCTCCCATCCAATATTTTCCATAACGCTTATGCTATAGTCTTCCATATGCATTAGACAAACAAATGCACAATTTGTAGGCCGCCATAGTAGTAAGTAAACTCTACTAAATTGTTCAGGATAACTTTAGTCCCTGCGGGAAGCCGCCATTAATGCCTTGATGACCTCTTCATGAATCATAGTTAAACAAATTCATCAACATAACTACGTCAACCATGTTACTATAAACACAACACAATATAAAAATATAAATTCAAAACATATCATATATGATAGATAAATAATTTGATCTGATGTATAACCTTGATTAATTCTATTATATTCCAACTTCCATATGCGAGGTGTCATTCTTCATGGTTTTGATGTAGTTTCTTCTTTCGCATTGAAAAGATGTTTTTCAGTAGTTCGATACTTATGATTTCTATGGAGGAAGTGCCTATACTCATCAAACACCTGCTTTCCTAAACTTGTTGAAGGACGAGATTTCATCTTTGGACCACATATTGGACATGCAAATTTTCCCTTTCTTTGAAGACCTTCAAGATCATATATAATTGGATTAAATATGTCAATTTTATAATTATATATAATGAATAGATTATTTTTAAAACATGCATGATATCTACTTCATAAAATTAAATATTGTTAAAGTGCAGTCGAATGTTATAACATACCACAAAATGTGTTAGCCTTGGGGCATCATGAATTGTCCATACAAGCATTGCATGGAATTGAAATTGTCTTTGTCCTATTGGTCTAGAGACGCCATACATAGTGACGTCATTCCATAACTTTAGTAACTCGTTGATAAGAGGCTCGATATATACATTCATATATTTAACTTGGTACTTACCTAGTTGAATGAATAAATGATTACAAACATTGCATAATTATAAATAATTTTAATACATTATATATATATAAATTCAAGTGTACATGAATTTTGAATGAAAAAATATGTCATTATGCAACAAATAAGACAAATGAGATACTACTACGTTAAAGAAAATTGATGTAAACAAATACTTGGAACAATCATTGACAACATTATGTGCTCCCTCTTTATTGACATCCATGGAGGAATGTTATTGTTGATAACAAAAACAAGCCACACCGAGTAAATAGATCTCAACTCTCCAAAAGGATTGACACCGCCCACTGCCAATGAAAGTCTAAGATTACGATGTTCTTCTTTAAAGTATGGCTATTTTTCCTCCATGTCCCTAAATGCAAAACCATCCATGCATTCGTATTAGAATGTCATCTCCACTTCTATTTTGTGCATGGCAACTATAAATTGCACCAAGATTCTCAGACCTAAATAAATTCCATTGCATACGGGAATATCACTGGAATATAATCTAAGAACCTTTGTAAGGCACCTTTGCCAGTTGACCTTTGATATCTACTACTATGACATTCTGGGCATTTTGTTGCAAATTCCTATTGTTTATGATGTATAATATGATCATTGGGACATGCATCTATTGCTTGATACTCCATTCTGATATCTTTCATAATGGCACACAAATCTCGGTATGAGCGAGGTAAAATATTTGATGGTGGTAATAAAAATTCACCAATCAATCTACAACAAAAAATAATTTGTTCATATAAAGAATATTAATGGTACATATTTCATCCTTTATTTACTAGTGATGAACTAACAACAATTAAAATAGATGAAAAAGAGATGACATACATGATATACCTAACATCCATGATTAAGCAGGTTTGATAAACCATTCATAACCTTCAAGTTCAATAAAGAACAATACAACAGAGAGAAGAGCTGTTGTTTCTAAGTCTTCTATAAAGGGGCTTCTTGTATGCCTTCCTCAAGCATAAAAAATCATGAACATCATCAAAGCTATCTCACTATCATGGCTGGCTTCACACTAAAATGTGCTCAGCGGACAATGTATCTCGTATCTATCATCTTCAATCGCTTTCTCATGCATGATTGTCTTCTTTCCCATAGGACTACACCCTTACTCCTACTATTCACAACCTGCCATGTTCGGCCTCGCTTAGCAAAAACTACATTCTGGCCGATAATCCATAATTTCGCAGCTCCTAGGCACCTCTACCTTTATAATAATGATAGATACAAATAAAACCATGATCATGGTCAAGGATTTTATATATATATAATGTTAAAATGATGGCAACATTTACAAATTTAATCAATATAAACATATATAATGAACAACTTACTAATGGAAGATAACCGTGCCCCCCTTCAATGTGACCATGCTGCCTACAATGTTTCTCAACTGCTGTGATTAAAATTCATCTCATTTTTAAGCCCTTGCAATTATTGCAGGGACAATAACATTTCCCATCACCCTTTCTTTTCAATGTAGCCCACAATCTATCAAGTGTCTCTTCATTTTGTTCTAGACTAATATTATCTGACATGATTTTTCTTTACCAAGTTTGACTATTTAGATCTTCAAAAAATATCAAACTCGTACTCCAATAATTTTTATTCATAGACAGGTAACAAAATCTAATAATTATGATATTTTACACCCAAAAAATTGGGAATGCAACCACCCCTGCAAAAGAAAAGATAGTCTGAAGTTAATGACCCCAAAAAACACTTTAAAATACTTCAATTCCAAAACTTATAAAATTTAATTTTACTAAGGATTTCCAACCGCTAGACTCCTAAAATCAAAATATTGAACTTTGATCGCAAACTTCCCATAACGATGGAGGTGTTTTAGAAATAGTAAGAGCAAGTGACTCCATTCCTATGAAGGCCAAGCCTAATCACTACTGCTAATGTTAATATGGATTTATCATTTTAGTTGGAAGATGCAATGTGTCACTTCTGCGACAAGTTTATCCCTAGGCCCCTAAATACTGAGAGAGCCCTAATCACACAAGGAAGCACACACTAGTAGAATTTAGCAAATAAATGATTAGGTGACTAAAAATTTTAGTCACAACAACTAAAAATGACTAAATTCTACTCATTTTTTGCAACTCAACTATAAATAAGTAAATAAATTACTAGTCTGGTTGTTGATTAAAAATTATTAAACACACAAATAAAAATGACTAAATAGTTAGTCATTTATTTAGTCAGAATCCATTTGAATAAATCATTTAAGGAATCAAGAATATAGCCTACCAAAATACTCTAAAAATTTAATAAACATACCCTAAAACTTTCGTCGAAACCTTATTTTTCAGGCGTAGCCTGCCATAATGGAGTTTTCATTTTAATAAATGTATTATAAAACCTTTGTCAAAACATTATTTTTAGGAATAGCCCGCCAAAATGAAGTGTTTCAGTAAATAATGACAGAGAACAGTAAGGAGATGTGTGTGACAGGAGGCATAGGATTCATTGTTGGGTTTATCTCATTCCTACTCTACTCAAATAAAATCTTACATTGTTCCTACCTACTATTTGTAATCTAGGTATTTCATTTGACATATATTTGTATAATCTCAAATTCCTTGAGAGACTTTTGAAGTATCAATATATCCTATATAGGGTTTAGAATGATTTCTTTTAATAAATAAATAAATAAATGATGTATTTCCTTGTAATTAGATGATGTGGACATCTCCTAAATCTTTCCCAACACACTATCCTCTTTGGCACTGTATTCATTACTCCAGCTACTAGGGTTTTGCATGTGACATCTTTAATATCTTCATGACTATGGCTTTTAAATAGATCTCAGTCTTTGCTTTAATCCTTTTCATGGTAACCCTTGAGTTCCATAATCCACCTTCAATCTCTTCTAAGAACATTGTCTTAAGCTAGACTGCATAGTATGCATATAGAGCAAGTCCTTCATACCTGCCATTGTTCCAAATCACCACTCACTACCTTAAGTTTAAATTTTGGCGGCCCATAAGCATAATAGCATGTTTCTTAGAAATCATGGTTACAAGTGATTGACCATTGCGTCATTTCTATATCAAGATACAATGAGATTTTTGTCTTCAAACTCAAGGCATTATGCAAGCATATAATATTGTGAATTGCCAAGCTCGTGTATGATTTTATTTTCTTTTCAAGCATTTACCGCTTTGCTAACTTCCTTTTAAGATCGCATTGCACCTCACCTGCAATCTCAAATAGCCTACCTACTATCACTTGAAGATTCCTTTCATGAGCATCCTTCTATAAATCAAACGCGCCCTATAGGATC
This sequence comes from Sequoia sempervirens, assembly GCA_007258455.2. Lineage (NCBI taxonomy): Eukaryota > Viridiplantae > Streptophyta > Pinopsida > Cupressales > Cupressaceae > Sequoia > Sequoia sempervirens. The sequence continues at coordinate 6,527 of VDFB02122415.1, read as the reverse complement.
ACCTACTTACTACAAGGGACTCACTTGTTTCATGGTATTGTAGGATCTTAAGATCCTTCAACCTTTTTTTCACTACTTCACAGTCCACAAGGTATTATTCACTATTCTCTCATATTTGATGAGTCTCAAAATACTACTCAAACATGCAATCCACTACCTCCATTATACAATGGCTAAGAAGAAACATTGAACCTATGACTACCACTGTTATTTCATTTAAATAGTCATTCTCTGATTGCATTTGGCTTGTCTAACACTACCAAAAGCATTTGAAAAACCCTTAAGGTTAGCAAGGGGGTAAGGAAACTTACTGTTAAAATCTCCACTTTACTATGCAAGGTTTGAGCTTTATTATCTTGTCACTGCTCAGCCTCTTTTTAACTGTCACATCTCAAGTGACTTTCATTCTTCTTACCATAGATTGCATTTACAAATGTCACTAAGATACATAGTGTGCTTGTTATTGGCTACAATCTTTAGATTGCAAGATTTTTTTATTAGCTACAATGTCTCAATTTTTTTGGTATTGCAACCTCACTAATCCTCTAGAGTTATTGTTTATGTTTCTACGGAGGCCTAGGGTTTGTACCCTAATCATGCTCTTACCAATGCTTCTGTTGGTATTAAAAAACAACCTTAAATCTTGGGTCAGAAAATTAGTTGACTTGACAGGGTTGTGGTATGATCTTGGATTGCATCCTAGAGTGTGTGGGAAGCTTGTGTTTGATCATTAAGGTATGTAAACCTAATCAGGGAAATGTATCCTATATGGCATGGGTCTTGCTTTAATACTTTCCATAATGGTTATTAGCAGATCACATTATTATAGTTTGCGGCAACCCAAGATTGCATTCAAGTATGTAAAAAACTTGGTTTGTAGTTTAAGCTATACACTTTTAAGTAACATTCATAAGGTTTAGAAAATATTGATCACTCTCTAGAATAGCCCATTAAACATGGCTTGTGCTTGAATGCACTACATAATTGATATAACACAACCACTCTACATATCAACTAGATTTATAGGCTCTTTATTGCAGCAAGAGGTAATCACTCTTGGATCATGCTATAATTACATCATAACCTGTTAAACTTGAGACAACCTGAATGCACCCAATGATGATTGACACCTACATTATACAACCTGAATTAACTACATTATATGAGTGCCTCCATTTCTATCACAACATAGCCACAGTAAACTTGGGTCACACATGAATGCATCATGTATTTTTTATAGCACAACTGTGCCACATGACCAATAGAGTTATGAATCTCATAATTACAGTCACAAAAAAATTTTCCTTGGTTGTGATCTTATGGTGATTCCACACAACAAAATCTGGACATGAAATTCTCAAAACTCTAAACCTCTAAAAATGAAATATGATGACATGTTGCTTTAAAATATAATTTTCAAACTTGGAACTACAAATCTGACTTCACAACTGAATTCTGCAAAAAGACAATGACTACCCTCAACCTGGCGATATCTTCTTGAATTTTTTTTATTTTTCCTAAGAAAATCATCATTATTTCTCCACAAACTGTCTCAAGTAGAGAAAATTCACAAGTATAGCAAAACACTATCACAATAAATCAGTGAACTCACTTTTCTTTATGTCGGCCACAATTTGGTTTTTTTCTTATTTTTCATGTTTGTCAAAATTTCGAAGAAACTGCTAGTCGAGATTTCGACGAAACCAAAGTTCATCAAAATCTCAATGAACGTCAGGGATAAAGTTTTAAAAAATTGAAAATTACACATCAAATTTTAGAAGCACCCGACAATACATCAAATTATACATATTTTGTCAAAAAAAATTGTCGGATTTTGCAGTCAAATGAGTTAGTGAATAAATTTCATCATCCTTGCGATTGTGACAACAAGCCTCAAAGTTCTTCCATTGTTTTACCATGTTAGTCAACTCAAAGTAATTAAATACCATCCCATCAAAATAAGTCTTATCTAGGCCCTCTAAAATTTTGGTGGCTATTTTGAGATTGGTCCATAATCTAGGTGTCATACCAAAATCTAATCAGAATATCGTTCCCCAAATTTCAATTAAGTCCAATCTATAGGAAACTTCGAGATTTTAAGACATTGTTCCATATCAATGAACCTTTAGGAATACTAGTCTGAGTAAGAACCCTACTCATCTAAATGTTTTTTAGATATTTATATTTCATAATGTTGCACCAATCTTAAGTATTTTAATAAGGTCCCAACCCACCTTGGCCATGAGAGATTTATTGGTGAGGTGGAATTTCGTAATGCCAAGTCCCCCGTGATCCTTTGGAAATAAAATATTATCCCAATTAATGAGGGAAATTATTTTCCTCTCCTCAATACTATACTAGAGGAAATTTCTTTGGATTTTCTCAAATTTTTGAGCTATAAATTTAGGAACCTTAAAAAGAGATGGAAAGTATACGGGGTGTAGACACCTAAAAATGATCTAGGCCTGCAAGCTTCATTTTTACCACTTTCATCCTAGCATAAGTAAAACATTTAATTATGTCCTTGGTCCACATTCGACTATTAATTAAATAATTTATAATTGTTTAATTAATTCATGTCTTTGTATTCTTCATGATTATTAAATAAATAAATTTTATTTATTTATTATATACGTCATTAATTGTCTAAGTTTTCCATTAATTAAATAAATTTCTTAATTTATTTAATTACCCTTCGTCATATATTTCTTCCTGATTATTAAATAAATAAATTTTATTTATTTATTTAATATGTCACTAACTGTCATAATTAAATGAATTGATTAATTTATTTAATTAATTAACTATATGCTAAATTAAATAATTGTCAAAATTAATATTCCTCTCGTTTTAAATAAATGAAATTATTTAAAATGTCATCACTTTCTTAATTGTCACTCCATTTTGGTAAATAATCTGAAAAAGATTATTTATTGTCTCACAAAATCATTATTTTGAATTAATTTAATTCAAAATAATAACTCAATCTTCCAAAAATCAAGTAATCGAGCAGATTCTTGATTTTCCAAATTTGACCTTAATTAACTCTTATCTTCTTGATTTTTCAAATCTCACAAATCAGTAATCTTTATCTTCTTGATTGTCGAAAATCTTTATTTTCTAATTAATTTATCTCATTTATTCTCCACCACCGATTTGATTCTCTTAGATGACATCTTGACCGCTCACTTAAGGATTTTTCCCTAACCCTGATTAGGGATTGTCAGATTAAATCTGGGCCTCTGATTTTAGGTCTTTGTCAGAAGTCAATCTCGTCCGTCCATTCAAAATGGCATTTTCTATAAAATGCTATTTTGCTCTCATTTCTAGATTACACACATAGATTACAATATTCTGGCATATTAATACTTAGATTAATTTGGCATTTTAGAGTTATTTTTGTCATAGACATAGGCATTAGGCATTTGTGCAAATCCTTCAAAGCTTGGTGTAGGACATAGACATTTATTTGCAGATTGCTCACACGACGAATCTGAGGGCAACACGTCAACCGACAAGCAAGAAGGTACTATCAAGGTGAATCATGGAAACTCATGCGAATCAAAGGTATAATTGTACTTGTTTTCATTGTTCTTGATAGGATCTTTGGATTACATGCTTTATGTGTTAGTTTATCTCACAACCTAATCCTCAAAAATAAATCCATTGATACACGGGGATTCCATGTAAATAGACCTTAAGAAATTTGATTTTATTGCATGACTCAAAAATTTACCCTTCCATCCTACCAACTTCTTCTAGATTCTTTCCAAGATTGAGTCATAAAAAGTGGGAATAACATATTTGATAGTTAGCATGAGCCCAAGGTATATACTAGGAAGAGAATAACTTGCACAGCCTAGGATGGATTTAATTTTCAGCTGTGAGTCCTATTTAGGATTGAATAAGTAAATTTGTCTCTTCTCATAGTTGATACAATGACTAGACATAATAGAATACTTGTTTAGACAAGTCTTCCATCTCCTATCCTCCACCACTAAAGTAGAGCCAAAAATTATGGTGTCATCAAAAAATTGTTGTACAAGGGGTCAAGAGAGGTAGTAGCTTTGATTCCCTTAAGCTCACCAAATCATAGTAGCCTTTAGATATTTCTTCCAATGATTTCATCTAAACAAAAAGTATAGGGAAATATGATCACCCTTCATAATCCCTCTTCTAGAATTAAAGAATCCTCTAGGGATGTCATTTGCAAGCATTGAAAATTTAAAAGTAGTTACACATTCCTTAACTAGGTTAATGACCCTTTTATGGAAGCCAATTTTTTATAAAATATTAAATAAAAAGTCCCAAGAGACCCTATCCTATGCTTTATAAATGTCAAGATTAAGAACCATTCCAAGGAGACTACTCATTTCTATTTAATGCATAATTTCATGAGTGGATATAGAAACATCAAGAATTTTTCTATTGGGAACAAAGTCTTTTTGGTGAATTTGATCATTTTATCAAGCAGAGGTTGAAGCTTATTAACAATAATTTTAGAGAATATCTTGTAGATAGTATTATAAAGGCTAATAGGTCTAAAATAAAATATTGAAGAAGGATCATATTTCTTTTGAACCAAGGAAATAAAATTATTGTTGAATTTCTTCAACAACTTTCTAGTTCTAAAGAAGTCTTTAGCAGACATGGTCACATCAAATACCACAATGTCCCAAAATTATTGGAAGATAGTAGGGGAAAGCCATCAAGACCTAGGGCCTTAAAATCCACAATGAGAAAGTAGTGGCTCTAAAATATTCCTCTAAAGCTAGAAACGATGGTAGGGCCTTCTCTCCACATAATAGGAAAGAAGGGATGTTGTCCAATAGTTGTTCTTCCTGCGCACTAGTGTGGTCAAAGGAATGTTTAGACAAGAAGGTTTAGAAGTACCTAGAAGAAAAATTCCATGAACCACTCTCAACAAGGTATCTCTTTTCCTATGTCTCATAAAGGATTTTAAAAAAAAAGCATAGTTCATGTCCCCTCTTTCAACCATTGAAATCTATATTTCAACTTCCAATTTATTTTTCTATTTTTTTAAATATCCTTCCAATCTTGTCATAAGGAACTTTCATTTTGTAAAGTATCCTCTACATATCAAGGGGACACTACAAAGGATACTTTCCAAACTAAAATTTCTTAATGACAAGATGAATGATATTTTACAAAATACCATAGCATTTTCATACATGATTGGTTGAGTCCACTTTCTAAAATAAAAACCCAGAATGATTGAATTTGGAAAAAATTTGTGGATATCTATATTAACACAAAAATTAGCAAAGACTAACCTAGCTTTATCCTTTATGATATTTTTGATAGAGATAAAGTGCCCAAAAGGATTAGCAATCTAGTTGAGGACTTCTTCATCCCAAAACTCAAGTGGGAGGCTTGGAAGCCTAACCTAAAGAAGGGTTGGTTTTTTAGGTCTGCAACTAGATCAAAACTCATCTTCCATCTATAGAGAGATAGATTATCCTTGCCATATATCCATGGGCCAATAGTGAAAACTAATAGGAGATATTCCTTTGGAGTAAATTTGAAAAGGAAGATACCACCATCCATCACACTAACCATCATGCTCCCTTTCAACTACTATTTGGCTACTATCCATCTCTTAACCATATCAATGGTAGGGAAGAATGAGAAAAAATTTCCAACAAAGGAATTATTTATTGAAGAGACAATCCTTTCCATAGTAGAGTCTCATATTTTAATAGTAGTTCCTTCATTAGACTTGAGGAATACAGTGTTAGTAGCTCAGCTCGAGTCTCACCCAAAAGAATCCTTTTCCAAGGATTAAGATTCAAAAAATTGGCATAAATCATGGGGCCATGAGGGACTTCCAAGATAAATTCAGCAGTCATCAAAACCATAACCTGAAACACGAGGTCATGAGGGTTGCCCAAGGTAGAGATAGCAACATCTTGTGTCGAGGAAGACCCCCCTAGACTATCTAGTTTCATGTGTGGATATGATTCAAACTAGAGATAGGTAGGAAGTGGAAAAGAAACTTTCCTATGTCCACTTATTGTTCAAGTGAAGGTCATCTATAATTGTAAGTTTTGTTAATACTATAGACATATAAATTTATAATATTATCCACTCATATGCATGTGGATAAAATATAATTTGATACAATTCATGATAGACGATAATGGATAGACATATCCTATAGGATTTATTATTATTGAAGGTACTTATTATTAGCAAATAAAGATAGACAAAGGTGATATTATGTTTTCTAAATGTATGTCTAAGAAAATGTTCAACACTATAACCACTTAGTTCTAGTGACATAATTAAGTTCATAGACTTTACAAATACTTGAATATGGAAAACAAAAATGGAGGTTGAGTATTGAAGACTACAAAAAAAATTAGAGATAATAATAGATAGAGAGGGCCTAGATTATATGTACCCGGAGCTATGATGTATTTATTATAAAAATTTGATGTATAATATTTGACTTACTTTTCAATACATTGAAATGCATAAATCATCTCAAAACATATTAACATCAC
>VDFB02122414.1:0-11818 GCA_007258455.2 Sequoia sempervirens | reverse complement strand
TTCTGGGTGTTATTCTCCAGTACTAGCGGATTAAATCAGGTTCTCAATGCACTCTGTTTGCTTACTTTAATTTGTTTCAGACTTGTAATCAATTTGGTAAATGTTCAATGATTGCTGTGTAAGTTCTAAGGATATCATACTATCGAATTAGTGCCATTATTACTAATCAGAATGAATGCAAGGTTGAAGACCAGTTTGATCATGTTATGGACGCTCTGTTTCAGACATTCTGTAGCTTATTTCTGATCTGTTGTAGCTTCTAAATATCATCAGAAATCTTTTATTCTGCAATTATAATCTGTTGTTACCACAGAATCACAGTTGGAGATCATAAACTGGTATTTACCTTTTGTTACCATGCCTATTATTGACTGAAATAAGTCCAGAATTACTGCTGTGTACATTTCTGGGTGCTATCTTACCATGGCTGTGTGTAAATAATGTTCTAGACTGAGTCTTTTAAGTGCTGTTCAAATTCTGGGTTAATCTAGTTTGTGACAGTCATGCCTACACTCGGAAAATCCATGAAATAATTGTTGTTCCAGTCATTGCTGTTAAGGGTTCAGATTTGCATACTTCCGGTATGAACTCATAATTTCATGAAATGTAAAAGACAAATCTGTATTAAAGTCACTTGTTCCTTGTAAAGGATATTATGGATTTGTTTTCCAGCCTTCATAGTACTATCAGCATACCAATCATATTTGATCATTGGCATATGTTATTTGCACTTTCTTTATTCCTTGGTGAAACATCATTGAAAACTCAAGCAAAACCCAAACACTGAAAACATTGAAAATCAAACAAAGGCAGAAAATTGTGGTTGGTTAGAGTCCACCAGGTGTGGGTTCTTACCCAGTTTAGACCTTGCCACGATGTCAAAGATGCTGAAATCATCCTAAATCAACTCTTCCGATATGGAGACTTCATCCTCGAACCCACTTATGCATTCATCATCAAACAACCTTCTTGGGAGATTATCATTTGCAAGGATCGGCTCACCCTCATGATTTGCTTGCAAATCGTCAATAAGCTGAAAGCCGCATTCTGTATTGTGTCTAGAAACTTCATCAAGATCCCATTCCTTGCTATTGTCTTTTGTTGTTTCATCTTCCATCCCAAAGAGTGGACTATCATAAATTGTCTTGGCACTTACTTCAAAGAGAGGGTTATCCATAGTTTGAAAAGCTTTCCTTTTCTCATATTCATGCCCAACTTATTGTACCAAATCTGCACTAGACACTTTTGATTTCCTTGAGACGCTTTCAAGATCAAACTCTTCTTGAAGACTATCAAGCTCTCCAATCACTTGCTTGATTTCTTCAGCTCTTTGTGCACCCTCTTGCTCCTTGAAAAGTTTGAAGTCAGCAAACTGATCTTCAACCTCCGTTAGAGCCAACTGAGTTTCTTTCGGCATGTCCTTTGTTGATTCAAGCTCCAAAGTGAGCTCATCAACCTTCCTCTCCTTTTCTTGGAAAGCACAAATGGTCTTCTTTGCAGCTTCAATGGCATGATCTCGATCTTCAACGAAGTGCACGTACTCTAACTTCAATGTCTCCAAAGAGTCTTTGATAAGTTGCAAGCTGGGAAGAGCAACTTCATCCTTGATGCCTCTTCGTCTCTCTTCAAGCTGAGCCTTCCAATAAAGCTCTTCAATCAAACTGTGTGTGTGATCAAATTGTGATAGAACTTGCACTTCTCTTTCAAAGGATTCTCTGACTTGATCTTCCCTCTCAAGAATATGCAAAGATGGTGGATTGCTGGTTGGCTGCTTTTCAAAATCAGAACTTTGTTTTGCGTCTTCGCTGCCCACAAAGCTGCTCCAACCTTCTTGTCTTTCACCATCAACTAGGGGAGAATGCTCTATGACATGGAGAGGAACATACTCCACAATTTCTTCGACCCTAAGTTTGAAATCAGCTCCTTGAATTGGAAGATCAGACTTGTGTTCAAAAACCTCTTTAAACCTTTCTTCTTCAAGAGCCATAAGGTCTTCTAACTCTTCTTCCTCCTTACTATCTCCTTGATCAAGGGTTATGGCAGCCCCAAACTCCATCAATGAGTCATCAAAGAACGCTGTCCTAAAAGTTTTGGAAGCAACAAACTCATCCTTAGTGGCTGCAACCAACTCAAGGGAATCATCATGGAGCTTTTCAAGGCAAGCTTCTTCATCAAAAACAACTTCTCCTTCCATGGCCACCTCATAGCTTGCAATGCAATCAGAATTTTGGTCTTCATCAGGATCAAAGGGAAACTTATCCCACACAGGTTCTTTGTCATATCTTGATGCCAACACACCCGGATCCCAAATGCTAATGGGTTGATTGAGATGGTCCACGAGAAAATGCTTATCATGCTCCACTTGAAGTGTGGACTCTGTGAATAAGTCAACTCCTGAATCACTTAAGTTGATATCTTCAAAAACATTTCTTTCCAATGGTCCGGTTTGCTGATCAAACCCAAGACCAACAATGTTGCCACCAAAGTGAAGTGAAGAATCTTCAATTCTTGCTGTTTTGAAAACTTCACCATCATTATCTTCTATGGAACCATCATGAGAAAGTATGTCGCTGATTTCTTCATGTGGAACTTCTTGGAAAGTTGGGACAGCAATAAAAGGAAAATCCTTCATCATCAAATCTTCAACATGACCATGCATGAACTCATTGGATTTGTCTCCAAGACCACTAATATTTCCTTCATCTTGCTCTTCTTTAACGAACTCATCCCACACAACAATTCTACCAACATCTTCTGTGAAGCCCTTAGTCTCAAGACCTTCATTGGATGAATCTCCATTAGGACTCAAGATTGTTGTTATGTTCTTTTCACTGAACTGATCTTCATCACTTCCTATCACATACAAGTCTAGGGAAGTATTATGGGGTTCTTCCACACACTCTTCAACTGTCAAAGTATCTTCATCAAACTCACGATCATTTTGAGGTGACATGTTCACCTTGCTTGTACCATATTCAATACTAGAAGACCAATTTTCTTTCTTCAACTTGCTTATTTGTGGGCTGCAAACCACAAACAAGCACTTCTACTACTTCCTTCCTTGATCCTTCAACCAAGGCATGTTTTGCTTCTCTTTTAATTTTTTCCTTGATGTAGTTGACCACACCCAATTTTCCAGGTTTCTTAATCAACACACAATTCAAATAGTAGTCGAAAGAAACACCGTTCTTAAACTCATCAGACATGTTCTAATATTCCTCATGGAATACGAAAGCCTCATGTTCACATTGCCTCTTGTACTGACATTCTTCATTGAGCCTTGTCCCAGCAATGGAAGGTGACCTTGCCAAACTTATTTCCTCTTCAGAAGCCATAATCACATCTATCTTCTCGTAGTTCCTGGACTTCAAAAAACGTAACATCTTCGGTTTTACCAAAAACTGAAGCTAAACTCAATTCTGATCTCTGGTGTAGAATCTGATTTCTCTGTCACTCAACTATCAACTAACTCTGTCTTTTTCACAAGATGGCAAGATCTTGGCTCTGATACCACTGAAATGACCCCCTTATAATTTTTTCAATTTTTTGCAACAATCAACACTTCAACAAAGCACTTGTCAACGTTAGCATAAACCAAACAGCTGCTGAAAATAACCCTACACCAAGAGTGTTCACTCAAACCCAAGGTGGGAATGGTGATATCACATGGCGTTGGGGATCATTAGTCTCAAATGAAAGAAGTACAATGCTGAAGATGTCTTGACGGCACAGCCAATCAACAATATGAATGCAAGTACAAAAAGTAATTGGATGGCTCAATCGATCAACAATACAAATACTGAAAGTAAAGTATGGTGGCAAGCCAACCCCAGTACAATATGCAAAGACGAGGCCTATCTCTTCCACCAATGGTGGGAATGATAATGCTTAACAAAAAGTAAACAAGGTGGCAATGCCAACCCCTTCCACTAAAGTGAAAATACAATAGAAAATAGCAGAATGTAAATATGAGTTGATCAGTACTACTGAAACAACTTTACAATTAGAACCAATCCTACAAGAAGCCAATGGTTAAACTGTCCAATAAGCTGAAATATTATTATTTGATCTCCAACCTTCAAAGACTCACTAAATATGAAAAACCACCCCTAAAACTTCCACTTCTACAAACTGAAATATCAAACCAGCAAACAGAAACTACAAACCAGCAACTACTAAACTCACTAAAATGTTCATAACTCACTCCAAACTACTCCAAATGACATGAAACGAAATGCATTTGACTCCTAAAGAAATGGCGACCAAGCTAAGACTGTGAAACTGCAACAAACTGAAGATATTTATTTTACTAAAGCTTTCTAAGACTTCGCAGGAAAAAGTGCAACCTGGAAAAGGGACAACCTACAAGATAAAATCAATGACTCCACAATAAATTCCAAAAACTTGCACAAAGGGGCGCCCAAGGCCAAGGAACTGATATATCAACTGCCCAGAACCAAACAAAATTCACTAAGAGAGCTATGAGTAATAACCTACTTCAGCCACACCCAAACCAACACCCTGTAAACTGACAAAACACACCAAAAGACATCAAAAAACATCAAAAGACTCCATTACAATAAGCTCAATCTGCTCTTCAGTGTAAGGAACAACCTCTAACTTAGCTAGTTGCTATCTTTCAAGCAAGAAACCAAGTCCAAGCTAGGAGGTATGCATTCCTCGAAGTAAAACCACTCACCATTTTGGCAACATTTCGATATATTTCTTCATGGATGAGAAATGAAAGAGCAAGTGCCTCCTTTTATAGACTTTGAGATGACTCTTTTCCAGCTTCTTCTAGAAAGTGCGCCCAAATTGCCCTAAAGTTATTTTTAATTTTTGAACTCACTTTTCCCACCTTCCATGTTGGCGCCCAAGTAAGGGAGAAAAATAAAGATTTTACTAAAATAATAATCTTCACAAAAGTGGTGTCCAACTTCAACAACAATATTTTAACTTTAAAAAATAATTTAATAATCTCTAGATGAGGCATCCACCCACAAGGTCCCCTTTTTTAAAAATAACAAAGTTATAACACTAGGCCAAGGGGCAAAACACATTAAATGATTTAAATAAATCATTTCTTCAAAAATGGACCTCAGAAAGCCAAACCCAAAAATACTCAACTGCCCTGCCTGAAGTAGAAAGCTCGCTGAACAGCTGCCAACCTGAGTACTGCCAAAAATAGAAATTACTAAAAATAGTAAATTCTGAAAAGTTGCCCAATTCACTTTGCATGTTATGTCATTGCAAAGCTCTCTAAAAACCCAGAATGAATCCAAAATCAGAACTGTAAAACTACAACATGCAAGCCTTCAAAACTGCCAAGGAAACAACCAAAAATGCAAGTCATTATCTCATCATGCATGTTACCACATCCTGAAGCTCTCCAAAAACCCAGAAAGCTCCACTAGACATGCATCAAAAAATCTCGCATGCACGCCTTCAAAACCTCCTCTAAAAGTGGAAACCCTAATTTCAGCTTCTGACTAGCCTACGAGCTTCTGGAAATAGGCTATCAGACACAGAAGAGCGTATGGCTAAAACGGGGACATTACACTGCGTTCCTTAGGTGAGATCACCTTGAACTTTAAATCCATGGAACTGAAATTTTGGGATGATGGTAGGAGGGTGGTGTTGAGAGGAATGTCCAAAGAGGGATCCAGTATTGTTGCATGCAAGATGATGTAGGGAGTATCCAATCATGGTCAAGAAATAAAGCCAAAGCAAGAAGGTGAAAACATTTTCCCAAACTTATGATAACCCCTTATTTGATATGGAAGCAGAACTATCATTTCCTAATCATTTATTTGAGATGCATGTTGACAATGTGGTAGAAAAACATTTATCTTATGCTAAATTGCTTCCTATGGTGGTTCATGTTGGATTGGACCATTATGGCATGGGGGTTGGCCTTGTGGGTTCACTGCAAGGAGAGTAGTATGTCGATTTAGATGGTGATGGAGTGGTGAGCCCTTGCGTAGAGACTTCAAATGTTATCAAATTTTCTTTTGATGAGACTCACATTTTGATGAATGTTGTGTAACCCCAACATGGCGGAGTCACATTGGAGGAGATTTCCTTTACCCAAGATCATATGCATGGGTTGTTGAGGATTAAAGATGATGGGAGAGACATACTTGTTGTGACCTTTTTCACACATCGCCCTATTGCAAATGGGGACCCCCTAATTTTTGCTTTGTTTCGGTCTTTTGGCTTTGCTTTTTGAGTCATTTTGTCGTTATCTCTCTTTTCTACTGTCTATCTTTCCGGGATGTGCCTGCCGTTGAACCTTAAAGTGAAATTTTGGCTAAGTCTGAAAATTAGGGTTTTGATTTTTTTGGGCAATTCGAAATCAAATGAAGTAATCAAATTGAAATATGAGACTAATGTTGTTGTCAGCATGCTTCGAGCAAGTCTCCACTGAAATTTCATCGAATTCCGGCTACTTACTATTTTTAGTAAGTGTGCAATTCAGGGTGTTTTCTTAGCATTTCTGGAGTTTCAACAATCACACTGCATCCAGAACACATCAAGCTGCTCACGTGCAAAATTTGAGCTGAAACCGACAACTTACTATTTTTAGCAGTTCAGCTTCCAGAGCAGATTTCAGGGGTTATATGAAGAATTTTTCAACGCATGTCTGGGGATTCCTTCTAGGTTTTCTGAAACCTTCGCGATGGTGTAACATGCAAAGTGAGATAACAACTTTCAGAGTTCAGCCTTCAGAGGCTATTTTTAGGGTTTGCATGTTCGGTTTTCTTTGCATGTCAGGTGATTCTTTGTGGGTTTTTCGAGATCTACGCAGTGGTGTGACATACAAAGCAGGATAATCACTTATTCAGGAACTTACTATTTTTAGCAGGTGCACTCCGTAGCCACTTCCCAGCGCATCAGAAGCATGAATAGAATATAATACAACAGAAATGAGGTCAAACGGAGGTCGTTTGATATGCATGCAAGATGAATTAGGGTTTCCAACTTCAGGACCCAAAAAGAAGGGTAAAAAGTCAGAATTTTCGAAAACCGGTGTATTCCACTGCGTTCAACATCTTTCAAGCTATCCACCGGTAAAATTTGAAGGCAATCGGAGCACTTACTATTTATAGTAAGGCGTTCCAGAAACTGGGTAAAAATAGAAAGTGAACAGCAGGCGCCAGTGTCAGCAGGCAAGTCACGTGGTGAGGAGCACGTCATTCGAATTTCAAATCAAACGGAGTTGTGGAGATATCAGAAACAAGCAGTTACTATAAATAGCAAGCCACCTCCAGAAATGTGCTATAAATATCAGGTCAGCACGAGGCATCAGTATGAATGAGTCAAACAACTAATAAAGATCCCATGGCGCGAATTTCAAGGCGAACGGAGTTGCAGAGATTCAAAAATTAGACACTTACTATTTTTAGCAGGTTGGTACAGAGGGATTAGGGTTTCCTAAATTCAAGGGCAAAACACGACAATCATGCAGAGACAGCATCCAACCACAATCAACACCCCTCAGGCAAACAACACACCAAATTTGAAGACATTTTGAGCAATTGCTATTTTTAGGAAGTTGCTAAAAATAGCAAGTTCAAGGTAGATATCAGGGCCCGACAGCTCAATCACATCACGAGGTTCGAGATAAAGTAAAAATCCAGCTTTTTGGAGCCAAAAATCAGTTTAAAATACAAAATTTGAAGAACTTCATAAAAATAGCAAATTAGGGCATGCCAGGCAAAGAGCATAAAATTCACTGAAATTGATAAATTTTCAAGTCCAGCCAGTTTAAAAACACCTTTAAAAGTTGAAGGTTGGTGAAAATTTTCTTAGCACCCCGAATGCACCTTGAAGTTAAGTGGGGAGAGTAAAGTTTTTCTAAGTGCTTCAAACTCAAAGCTCAGCCTAGCATATGCGCCCAAGTGAGAAGGAGTGAAGAAATTTCTCTAAGTATAGAAAAATGGGAGTAGGCCTTGTCAAATGCGCCCTAGCAAGCTTAAGTTGGAGTTGGAAAATTTGCTAAGCGTTTAAAATTGAAAGCACGGGGTCTAAAATGCGCCCCTCCTTCAAGGATGAGCTAAAAATATTCTAAGTACTGCAAATTCAAACCTCACACCTCCAAATGCACCCCTCATGGAACTATCAACTAGAAAAAATTCTAAGTCTAGAAAATGGAAGTAGAGGGTCCCATATGCGCCCACCAAGTTGAAATTTTCTAAGTGCCTTAAATTGAAAGGAGGCATAGGGAAATGCGCCTTGAAATGAGAGGAAGTTGGAGAATATTCTAAGTTTGTCAAATTCAAAGCACAACCCCTTTGACTGCGCCTTTGACTTGTGGAGAGATAAAAAATATTCTAAGTCATTTAAAATGAAAGCAGGTCCCTCCAAGTGCGCCTTGCTTTAGAGGCTGAAAATGTTTTAAAATGGAAGCACTGCACACTATATGCGCCCATGCAAAGAGGAAGGGTCAAAGCAAAAGACAAGGCGTGTGCATGAAGAAAAGGACAAGTGGCATATGAAGACAAAAGTATACATGCAAGGAAGACAAGGCGTTGAATCCATGCAGAGGAGGAAATAGACAAGTGGCATTGAGACCTTTTGAATGCACCAAATGAAGACAAAAGGAGCTTCCAACGCCTTGGGAGTGGGTCCATTTTAGCATGTATGCGTCCAAAAAGGTTGGAAGAAGAATGTGCGCCCATGCTGGAAGGGAGTCAAAAGAGGTCAAAGATGAAAAGGTGTTTATCCTCCAGCACATGTGAAATGCGCCCTCACTTCAGCAAGAAAAAGACAAGTTTTTTTTATCCTTCCCACCATATGAAATGTGCCTATCCTTTAGCAAGTGTAAAATGCGCCCAAGTTAAGGTCAAAAGGTCAAAGGCGTTTGAATAAGTCTCATCCTTCACCATGTGCTAAATGCGCCCAAGACACAAGGGTGGAGTTTGAAATTTTATCCTCACCATAGGATATGCGCCCACAAAAAGGAGGAGTCAACAAGTCAAGGGTGGCGTGGTAGGTTGATCCTCTTGCATGTACCAAATGCGCCCAAAGAGAGTTGAGTGTGCTAGGCGTTGGAATTTAAAAGGGAGTATATCCTTCATGAAGTATGATATGCGCCCAAGGTGAAGCAAGTAAAAGGCGAATAAAGAGTGTGAAGGTAAAACTAAAAGATAAATGTTGCTAAGGCGCTGGGAATATTAAGCCTATGGGGTGATAAGAATAAACGTGTTGGGTGTTAAAATTAAAATTTCTCCATGATATGTGCTTTCAAGAAAAAAATTCTAAAGTGAATTGAAATAAAATTCCTCAGAGGCAAGATGATTGAAGAGGAATAAAAATTTTCTAAGGCAAATTCCTTCTTGAGGCCTAACATTGACGGAATTTAAATATTTTTCTAAGTGTTAGCAAAATTACGCCTAGACTTGAAATGATGAAATTTCTTGAGATATGAATAAATTGTTAGTGGAGAAGTCAGATAATGCCAGCTGCATAGGGTTGATAAAAAAAAAATTCAAGTCAGAGCAACAAAATATTCACAGGAATGAAGAACAAGAATAAATTTGTTGAAAATTTATTTTTCTAAAGTTCAAAATTCAAGAAAGATTAAATGAACCCGTTCGTTGTATACCCATGAATTCGACAAGTTCTGAAGAAAATTTTCTTCTGGGTATTGAAGATCTTCGACAAGGAATAGGTTTCAAAGTCTTCCATAGTTCGCCGAAGCCTTCAGGATGGAGAATTTGATTGGCGCTTGAACAATGAATTTTCCTAAGGGAAAATTTAAAATTTTTCGAAGGCAAGGGATAAAATGTGTTAAAAATGCCTTGGCAGATGAATTTGAAAATGATCGCCTAGATAATTTTTGATCAAATTCCTGATGAAAGGATTTTTCTCAAGTCTGAGTTGGATGAAATATCAGAGTGAAGTATGCCCAGGCAGAATGCAAGATGGGTTGGAAATTTGGCTAAGGCATGAAGAATTTGAACGCGAAGTTGGCTAGTGAAGACGATGAACGCTTGGAAGTTAGAGCATGAAAATCCTGGTAAGTAAGTTGAATTTATATTATGAAGTGTTCTAATGCTCTTCTCCTTGCTTGTTTTGCAGGAGAAACGTCAAGACCAAGCGGTGATGACTTAAGTGATCCAAGATGACATTTCAACCTCGAAGGAAGAAAAGTTGCAAGAGAATGGCTAAGTGTTGAGACTTAGTGACAGAGAAGAAATGTTTTCAAAACTCAAGATGGAGAAAAGAATGGAAGCTCAAGCGAAGTTGAAGAACAACGTCAAGAAGAAGATCAAGAACAGTGTGAACGTGTTTCAAACTTGGAATCTTCTAGAAGGATGGTGGACATTAATGGCTCATTTATTACCCCACCCCTCTTGGTGGCGGTTTTTAGGGTAAATCTTGTTTAGGGCTGAGGTGGCACAATCTGGGCCATCCAGCCAATTGTAATCTGAGCCGTCCATTGGACTTGGCCAGCTATAAAAGGGGGAGTCCCCCTCATTTGTATCTCATTAGAAGTAGAAGTTAAACAGTAGAGATTAGAATAGAGAGACAGCTAGGTGATAGCTTAGAGATAGCTTAGTATAGATTAATAGTGTAGTTGAAGAAGGAAAGTTTTCCTTTGAAAACTTTTGCAAGAAATTGTTGTGTAAAACTTTCATAATAAAAGATCTTTTCATTGATGGTGAAATTCGTCTTTGTTATGAATAGCTAGCGAGGTTTCTTCATCCCTTCTACTTTAAGTAGCATAGAGTAGCGTAATTTCATTTTTTTTGCAAGTAGATGTTAGTTGTGGAATGTGGTCTTCAATTTGAGCAAACTTCGTCTATCCATACCACTAGTGTGTTCGCTGATGGTGAATGCGCCTTGTGTGTGGTCGGCTGATATCATGTGTAACCCGATCATAATTTGTATGTTTATATGCGTCGTTGTGATGGTATTTCATGCTGGGTCCTGGTCTGAACACCTTGAGCTACTCCTCTTGAAGATTGCACCGACTCCGTGGAAGCTGTCCGAGGTGAGGCAAAGCGAAGTTTGGTTGAAGTTTGCTGAAGTTGAGCTCCATATCCCGCACTTAGAATAGATTTAGACTCTCTAAACCCTGCAACCACTTTAAATTAAGTACTTTCTGGTTATAATAGGAAACCCGTGCTTCATTGGTAAATCTGTCGAATTGTGAAAACCCCTTCCTCTGCTGTTGAACAATTCCGTAAGTCCCCTTGAAATACCAGCAAATCACATCGAGCCAACTGAGACTATTCGCATTGAAAGAACCTTGGAGTTGAACGCACGAACTCTCTCGCAATCTTAGCGTGCTAGATATTTTGATCAAGAGAGAATAGGGTAGCCGTTGGCGACTTTATTCTGCGTTGGTGCAGTCACGAAAAACACATCAACAATACCATGGGAGATCACAGATCAAAATGGTGACAGGAATGATGCTATTACCTCTCTTTATAGTCATCTTATGAGTCCATTTGTGTTCATAGAAGTGAATTGGAGAGAGATTTTGAGCAAAATTTGGTACATTGTTGAGTTGGTGACTCTTGAGAAGGCATTTTCAGCCAAGAGAATGATAGAAATTTCACTTTGGCCAAGGTTCTCCAATGTTGCAACGATTTTTCTTCTTCCTGTGTGATGGAATTGAAAATTCAGACTTGAACAACCGCAAATCTAAGTATTGTTGTGATGTTTTTCACACATCGCCCCATTGCAAATGGGGACCCCCCTAATTTTGGCTTTGCTTTTGGTTTGGTGTTAGTTTGTTGTCTCTCTCTCGTTTTGTCTGTCTTTTCGGGGACGTTCTCGTCTGTGAGCTTTAACATCAAATTTGGCC
>VDFB02122413.1:0-22182 GCA_007258455.2 Sequoia sempervirens | reverse complement strand
AAAGGAAAATTCTTTTGCCTAATATGTATGCAGCCATGCTTTTGACATTGTCAAAAAGAGCAAATATGGACACCATTGATAAAAAAGATTTGTATTAACCAAATAGCCATGTACACATACATCAATATATGTCGATATAAGTATAAAATATAGTTACAAAATAGCCATGTAGGCTTATGCTCGAATTCCATATAGGCATACAATGTCAAATATATCCAATACAAGATATGTACAAAATTGCCATGTCTAGGCATACAACAAAGGGCTCTGGAATCAAAATTCATTTCTCCATGCTCGAAATAAAATTTTCCCTTTGTTTGGAGATCTCGATGGCACAGTTTGTCACCATTTTCTTTGTCAGGCTCGGTGAGTGTTCCTCACATCTCCTACAGCTTTAGCCCTAGTGGAGTTCTTTAATCATATAATAAGAAGTAAAGACATTAATATATAGAATTACATTATAAAAAATGATATATTTAACAAAATAATCACTTACGACCATCTCACGATCACTCTCCACGATGGAAATATTTGCACGCCGATGCTGAGGCATGCTCAATCCCTGTATAAACCATCCAAATAGGAATTAAACTGCGAATTAATAATGGTTTGATTTTTCACTAGAACTAACATCTATAACAACAAATGTAAATTGAAATTTAGTAATTTTCCTCATACCTCCTCTATCAGAGCCATGGAGGATTGTATAGTGGATGAAACACTGATATCCATTGCCCTTGTAACATTTGGAGGTGTTTCCACAACCAACATCTAAAAATAAAACAACAAATTATTCAATCACAAAAAAGTTACAATAGCGAGATCCACGTCATGACTTATAATGTATGAGATCTAATGAACAAAATTTTGAGTACAAGTATTAAACTATATATTTTAGGTAGGCCTTGGAAGTTTGATAGGAAGACCAAGCATGATTGGGAGAAGAACACATACTCCATTGTGAAGGATGGGAAGACTTACAACCTTTCACCTCTCCTAGAAGAAGACAAGGCAAAGTATGAAGGGCCTAGTGTTTTAATGGTGGGTGAGAAGGAGTTCATGAAGACCTTGAAGGAAGGAGGAGGAAGAGGATTCTTCCTGATTATGAAGCAAAAAATTGAAGCATATCTACCCACAAAGAAGAAGGAAGATGTACCAAAGGAAGTCCAAGAGTTGTTAGAAAGGTACAAGGACATAACGGTGAATGAATTACCTAGTTCCCTACATCCCATTAGGGATATAAGCCACCATATTGATCTAATTCCATGGGCTACATTTCCCAATAAGATTGCATACAAGATGACACCTGCTCAAAATGAGGAGATTACAAGACAAGTGCAAGAGTTGATGGATAAAGGGCTAGTGAGGAAGAGTTTGAGCCCATGTGTTGTTCCTACTATCCTAGAACCAAGGAAGGATGGTAATTGGACACTTTGCACTGATTCAAGAGCCATTAATAGGATCACAATTAGATATAGGTTCCCGATGCCAAGAATGGAGGACCTCATGGATTTTCTATCAGGAGCATCTTACTTTTCCAAGATTGATCTAAAGAGCGGGTACCATTAGATAAGGATCATAGAAGGGGATGAATGGAAGACAACTTTTAAGACTAATGAAGGGCTCTATGATTGGTTGGTGATTCCCTTTGGGTTATCAAATGCCCCTAGTGCATTTATGTGCCTTATGAATGAGGTATTGAGACCTTTCATTGGGAAGTTTGTTGTAGTTTATTTAGATGACATCCTTGTGTTTAGTAGGTCTAAAGAAGAACATTTGAAGCACCTTGACATGGTACTAATGAGGTTACAAGAGGAGAAGCTGCTGATCAACATGGAAAAGTGTGAATTCATGAAGGAAGAACTAGTCTACCTTGGTTTTTTCATCTCCAAGGGAAGTTTGAAGATGGATCCACCAAAATCCATGGGATATTTGAGAAGCTTCCATGGAATTGCAAGATTTTATAGAAATTTCATCAAGAAATTTAGCCAAATTTGTGCACCAATCTTGGACACCATCAAAGGAGGTAACAAAGGTAAGTTTTCTTGGACCAATGAGGCTGATAAAGGGTTTGAATATTTGAAAATGAGAGTAGCACAATAGCTTATACTTGTGCTCCCTGATTTTGATAAAATTTTTACCATTGAGTGTGATGCTAGCAATCAAGCAATAGGGGCTATTTCAAGCCCAAAAGGAAGACTGGTTGCATTTTACAGTGAGAGGCTGAATGAATCAAAGAGGAAGTTTTCTTCCTATGATTTGGAATTGTATGCTATGGTCCAAGCCCTCAAAAAGTGGAGGCACTACTTGTTACCTAAAGAATTTGTTGTTTATAATGATAATCATGCCTTGAGTTTTTTGAATGCACGTGACAAACTCAGTCATAGGCACATGAAGTGGGTAGAGTCTTTGCAAGCCTATACTTTCACAATAAAGCATAAGAAGGGACAAGAAAATAAGGTGGCAGATGCTCTCAGTAGAAGGGCACTTGTAGTGCAAGAGATCCAACTCCAAAGTATGGGGGTTGAAGCATTGAAGGATATGTATCATGAAGATTCAGATTTCAAGGAGGTATACAATGTTTGTGAGCAACATTTGAATTATTTTCATGGTGAATTCTCTGAATTTTTATTGCAAAATGGTTTTCTCTTCAAAGGAAGCCAATTGTGTGTGTGTAAATTCTCAGTGAGGGAGAATACCATAAAGGAGAAACACAATGGAAGTCTTGGAGGTCACTTTGGCCTTGACAAGACCTTAGAACAAGTTAGGAGATTTTACTATTGGCCAAAGTTGCAGGTGGATGTGAGAAGGTATGTGGAAGGTTGCATGATATGTCAAAGGACAAAGGGAACTTCATCAAATGCAGGATCCCTTATCAACCACTCGCCACCCATTCCCACAGGGCCTTTGGGAGTGTGTAAGGCATCGGAATTTGTCTTAAGCCGCTCTTTTGTGAACCAAAAAGGTTTCCGAGTATCTTGTGGTAGTTGATAGATTTAGAAAGATGGAACATTTTCTTCCCTGGGTAAACGCAATTCAATGATGCATCTCATATAGCAGGTCTCTTCTTTAAGGAGGTTGTTAGGATACATGAACTGCCTTTAAGCATTGTTTCTGAAAAGGATTCTAAATTCATTGGTCACTTTTGGAGGACCTTGCGGAAGAAACTTGGAAAAAAATTGTCCTTTAGTTCACCATACCATCCACAAACAGATGGAAAAACTGAAGTGGTGAATAGATTATTGGGAAACCTCTTAAGATGCCTTACCAAGGAGCATGGACAAGCTTGGGATCTAATTTTACCTTAGGTTGAATTTGCGTATAATGGTGCCATGAATAGGAGCATTGGTAGAAGCCCTTTTGAAGTAGTCTATGGAAAATGCACCCCCTAGAGGGGTCTATGAACTAAGAGATCTACAAGAAGTTGCTAGGAGAAGTGCTCAAGGTGAGGAATTTTCTGTTACAATCAAGGATATTCATCAACAAGTGAGGGAAACCCTTCAAAAGAATGTTGAGAAGTATAAGGAAAAGACAAATTTAAAGAAGAGGAATGTCCAATTCAAGGTTGGAGAAATGGTGATGGAACACTTGAAGAAGGAGAGACTTCCAAAAGGAAAGTATACCAAACTCATGATGAAGATGATAGGACCATGCAAGGTGGTCTACAAGTTTCGCCAAAATGCTTATGAAATAGAGCTACCTCCTAGGGTGGCAATCTCTCCTATCTTCAACATTTCTAACTTGTATCCTTTCAAAGCTTCTATGATATGATTGAGTGCTTGGTTACGATCAAACTAATGATATGATTGATGTTACTAAATTTGGTTAAGGTGTATAAGATAGGTTTGGTGACTTTGATGGTTGGATGGGTGACTATTATGAAGCCTTTTGAGCAAATTGGTGATTAACCACAAGATGATAATCAAGATTTTGTTGTAGCAAGAGTTTGTAACCTATAAATAGACTACAATAGTCAAGATATGGTGAGTACAATGCTTGATAATGGACTGATAATAGTGAGGTATGGTTTAGTTGATTTGTTTCCTTGGTGAATAAATGAAAGGATGAATTGTTCAAGTGTCAATAATCAGGTTTATGTTGTTTTTATGGTGGTTGAGAATGATGTGAATCTAATTGATTAAGTCAAAGTTCTCTTTAATATGGTTTTTTCTTTGAATGAGTCAATTGGAATACTGATTAGTGGAATGATGAATGATGGCCTATGGAATGGCTAAGAGAATTTGAGTGGATTTTGGTTGAATGAAAAGTAAATTTTTGATGAAATTATATTTGATCTTCTCCTAATTCTATTTGGGATTGAAATCCCTTGAAGAAATGATGTTGATGATGTTTGTTGGATGCTCTGCATTAGTTGTACCCTAATGATTGAGTGTTTTGATTTGATGCTCTGCATCACTAACTGCCTTGTCTATGCTATTTCTTACTATTATGGTTTCACAGATTTTTTCCAAGCATCCATAATTTGTCATTGTGGTGCACCTTTGCAAGCACATGCCTCCATGTGAAGTAATTGCATTGTGCTGCTTATGTTGACTTTCTAAACAACTATATTGTAGAGTTGAAATTTTGTCATCTATCAACATCTAGTTATTAGTTATGGGATTTGAAGTAATGATTTGAGTTTGAATGATGTGTAATGCAACGTAACCAACAATATGAATATAAACTACACAAATATATTAAGTAGAATTCATTAGTTAAGTTCTCTTTATTCTATTACCTTCGTGTACATTTGAGTGAATCCATTAGCACTAGGAGGTGTTTACTTGAAACCGCCAATAGTAGCATGTTCAACATCCAAAATCACATGTATTAAAATACCATTCATAAAACAATGCTATTAACATGTAATAAATTTATAATTGTTTACTAGTTACATACCCCACTGATAGGTGTACTGCAAAAATAAGTAGGTGGAGGACCAGTGTATCTAGTCTCAACATTGTGACCCTGTAGTTTTATTAAAATAATAAAACTAAATTAGTTAATCATGCATTTCAGAATCAAAATTTCATAAATTAAATTCAATGAGCATGTTGATTTTTACCCCACTATCAATGCCATATGCACGATGAAAAATGTCAGTCATTCTCTCCATCCTCGTAGCAACATACGGATCCTGTGTTGCACCATACAGATCCTGTTTCATAGCATATAGATCCTATGTAGTAGCCTCCTGAGTGCTGGTGGGGTCATATGAACAAGTCGCCCCACAAGATTGACACACATGGGTTCGAAGGCCACCACCCAAAGACTCCCCTAGATGGAGTTGCACAATAGGGCTAGTATGATGGATGACACTCTGGGTCAAAGTGTTGGTCGCCTACAATGTCTCTACATCAACACTCTCCTTTGTAATGACAGGCATAACAATGTACTCATGAGGCGGCCTAGCAAGAGGTCGTCTCCCTTGCCGCGTAGGATCCGGTTGTGCACTGGGCCTATCCTGAGCTGACCCCACACCTCTCCCTTGGAACTCCCTCATATCAAAATAATTTGGGATTTGGTTCAATACGAACTCACTATATAGTTTCCTAAGAAAATATTGGGGGACTTCACAATAATTGCACGGTGGGTAATCAAAGACCAAGTACCGCCTATCATAAAAATGGTTCCTAATCTCTTGGTGGTGGCACCAATGAATAGGAAACCTCTTCGCATTGAGGCTAAGATTTTGATTTGTTCTCGGGTCAGTGAATAGAAAGCACAAATCACCTTTAGTAATTTTTAAATCTTTTACTTGTTTCTATGATAGTTTATCTGCATAATATGCCCTAGCTGCTTGCCTCCTATCTTTCCATCCCATTATTTGTTGGGTTATTGAATCTACATTTTTTAACATCTCTTTCATTGAATTTTCTAGTGTCATTCTTTCTGTGGTTGAAGCATTTGGATCACTCAACCTACTGATAAGATCCTCAATTTTTTTTGTTGTTTTCAATTTCACTCCTCAAATTTTGTTGACTGCCAGGAGGGTGTTCAGTGATTAGTGGGGGAGGTTGATTTTTTTGAGGAAGATTTTGTTGAGGAGGATTTTCCTGTTCTTCTTGTTGAGGATTTTCAGGATTATTTGCATCTCCTACAAATTAAAAAAAAATTCAAATCTAACCTAAAACAAACAAAATCAACTTCAAACTAAGAAATTCAAAACAAATAGAAAATAGTACTTACCTCCTGCACCTCTTCATAGTCATGGCGCCATCTTTGAAAATGAAAAGAAACTATTGTTGATGAATTTTGAAGAATGCCTCCTCCAAGAATGTGAGCGCAAAAATGAGGGTTTTTGGCTGCGGGCAAAGCAAAAAAATAGAAAAGAGAAAATGAATAGCTTTCACTTTTTTTTTTTTCTTTTAAAATGGCATAACACAAGTGCGTTATAATGCACTCACGTTATGTCATTTCCAATCTTTTTTTGAAGTTGTCCACAAAAGTGTAACCCAACTTCATGCACTTTCCCACATCTGATGTTTCCCCTACTGTCACCTTTTTTGGAATGCCTCCTAGTGCTCCCATTGTAGCTCAGAGTGTCGAGGTCCCTTAGACTCTCCAAGGTCATTTTGACACCACCAAATAGCCCCGAAAGGCCATGAAGCATAAAATGTTTTCAAAAAGTGTCGAGAGGCCTACCACCAAAAAGATTGAAACCTATTTTAATGAAGAGAAGAACTCTCTACTTATTACCATTATGAGACCAATTGTTTCCAAACCTGAAGGGAAAATGCAAATGAAAGATTATAGCATTCATGCTGTGGGGCTGGATTTAAGTGAAGCTAAACCGCATGATAAAATCATCCTAGCTAAAGCTACATAGAGGGTGGTATATGTTGATTATGAAAGGTTGGACAAGCAGTTAAGGACGCACGAGGTTGAGTTGGAAAATGTGAAAGGAACAGTGAGTAGATTGTAGAATGAAGTTCATGCCAAAGATGCTAAAGTAACCCGTGTGAAGAAAATTCAAGGCCAACAAAGAGATGTGCCTAGATTGCTTGTAGATGCTTGGAATCAGCAAGTTTAGCTTCGTGCTAAAAATGAAAATTTGAAGAAATAATTAAGTGATGCCAAATTCTAAAATATTGTTGATCTTTAGAGGATCTAGATTGAAGCAGAAGAGTCAAGACAAGAAGTCAGAAGATTGAGCTCTGAGTTGGAAAATTCTCTTTAGGAGAAGGGCCAAATGGAGGAAAACACTAGAGCAAGAGAGGCTTATTTTAAGCAAGAGTTGATTGTTGCAAGAGCATCTGGATCCCTCCCTATAATGAGGAGGCTAATAGCTATGCATTGGGAGTAGATAGAGATTGGTGTGTGTCCTGGGACCCACCTTACAATTTCTAAGGGATGTTTGGGAATTGAATGCCAAGGACGATTCGATGGCTGATCACTTCATACAAAAATGTGCACCCCAAGTGGCGGATTCCCAAAGTTTCATCTCCAAATTAAGCATCGCCACCAATCAAGTTCTTGAATTCCCAATCAGCAGGTCACCTCCATCAAAGCCAATGAGATCATCAACTACCACATGGTTGCAACAAAATTCAAGGATAACTAGATGGTGTTAAATAAAAGGTTCATTGAGATAAAAAGGACTTTTCTGTCCTAGTTTGTTTTGGGTTGCCTCCTCTTCTTTCCCTAGACAAAGATGTGCTAACAATGGAGCAAATCAATGATGCAATCCAAGGAAAGATTCAAACCACCACAGAACTTCCAAGCTCGAGTGTTGCACCCATTACAAATGATGTTGAGCATGAGATCTACCCTCTTTCTCAGCTCTATTATCACCTAGGTGTGATTTCTTCCAAGTGGGGTGTTATCTCTTTTAAGGAGATTTTTGATCTTGAACAAGCATACAAGTAGATCTAAACCCTTGTTCTACCAACTGATGTAGACAGGGAGGCCCAATGCACCACTTTCATCAAACTTCGGAACAACTAGAGGCCTAGGTTCGTATCTTTGTAGAGTGAAGACCCCTATGAGTCGCTAGAATTGCGAAGTATTTTTTTCACCTTAGTCATTTTGATTTTTGGTTTGCATAAATGTATTTGACTTCAGGTGAACCCACGCTCAAATAAAATCATCAGAAAGATGCACAATGTGCCATGTGGTGGCTATGTAGCTTTCATTTGTCATTTTCCTTTTGGGAGAAGGTTCGAGACACATGTTTACTTGTTGGACATTTTATGGGAGCTATATTTGCAAGCTCGAGAGTTTCCACCTTGTTGACACATCATCTCTTCATCGTGGGTTATTTGCACTGCCTATAAAGTAATCTGATTGAGGAGTTTGTCAAAGTTGGCTGGCCTTTTCTTCCATTTTCCTCAGTTTTTGGGATGAAAGTTTTGAGATGGTGCTTGGGAGTTATGTGATTGGTCAACTGGGTCATTTTTCCAAGCTATTTTTTTCAGGATTTGAACATGTATGAGCTTTTATCTTTGCTAAAATATCTAAAGGGTATTAATGCAGTAGTTGAGAATTAATGAGCAAAGATCTTTTGCAGCCTAACGAAGGGTCAATGATCAGATCGTGTGCTATCAACTATCAACACTTGGCAACAATTACTTCTGAGCTAATGTGGTGTATATCTTTTTTTCTAGCTATAAAGGGAGGGTGACGACACAAAAAGAAAAAGAAAAATTATTAGATTTTTCAAGTGATATTTTCTTTGTTAAGGAAGTGTTTCTTTAGTTTTCTTAAAGGTTTTTAGAACTATTTTCAGAAACAAGTTACAGAACTACTTTATTCTGGCATAGTATATCTATTAAGGTTTAAACTATTATCAGATTGGCATTCGACCTCTATTTCAAATTTCATTTTATAATTAAAGCACAAACTATTGAGGATAATTTATTGAGACTATGCATGTATGGAATTTTTCAAGCTTTCTTTCTTTATATTGTCATTATGATGAAACACTATGTCTTGCAAGCACTATGTAGGTGGATTAAATAGTGAATTTCTATCCTTTATGCTTGTATGGTAGAATAGTGGAAATTGGACTGTCATTGGACTTTTCTATATTTCTTAAAGTTATAATTTTGTTGTGTTGTGTTGTATTGCGAGATAGAGTTCATGTGATTTTTGAAATACTGTTCTTTTATCCATAAGAAATCTTCATGTTTGATCGGACCTTAATGAACACTGCCTACAGAAAGATCTAAAATTCTACACTGTGCTTGAAGTTAGCCTTTGTTGTTTGTTCTCTTTCCAACAATGAGGGGTTGTGGCATTCTCTGTCTATTTATATCAATCATAGGAATGATTTGGGTTTGAATTTTTTTAAAAGCTTTGGCGCGTCACCTTTTATGTTTTATGTTTACATTTCCTTCTCCCCTTATCTCAAAACCCAAAAAAAAGAGTCAACTTTCTATAAAAAATCAGGAGGTATTCAATGAGACACAATTTTTCCCCCACTCATTGAATTTCCCATAAGACTGTTAGAGAGGTACAAGCTTTAATGATCAACATTATTATTAAGCATATCTCATTCACAATAATTATAGTCTAAATAATTAGATTATTGATTATTTATGAATGGGGATTGTTGAATAAGTGTGACTAATACCCTTTCAAGTATTATGTCACCCTTCCTTCTATATTTAAGTAGGTTGTCTCTCTCTTTTGAGAGACGTAGAATTTAGAGATTGTGATTGAATTCTATCACTACATACATGAGGTATTATTGGTCATGTACAAGTATGGAGAAGTGTTCCATAGGTTTGATCTATGTTATAATAGACCATTAAATTATAAGTGTATTAATAAAATGATGCTTTATGGGGTTTTTCACCCAAAAGGGTTATCTCCATGTATATCTTGTGTAATGTGTAAAATCTATATTTGTATGATTTTCATTTTTTTTATTTTATATCTTGTTTATAACGACTAGTATCCTAAGATTCTAATTTGGAATAGAAACTCTATTGGAGATGATGCACTAACCAAGACCAGGCCTTGGCTAATATTTTAACACGTAAGTACCTGAGATGTGTAGAGAGTATTGATGTTCCTAGGTATGGTCTAGATGGTAGAGGCTCCATGATTTGGGATACACTTAAGAGAGGGGCCAGTCTAATAAAGCAAGGTTTGTTTTGGAATTGCAATGGGGGCTCTAAGGCTCTATTCTAGCTTTCTTCTTAGGATGGTCACCCCTTGATTCTGTCTATGTACCCACATCTCTAAATCCTAGCTAACAGATTTTTGGAGGTTGGTTGGGCTAAGGTCAAAGATTTTAAAGCTAGTGAGAGGTTGGGTAATATGGTGGAGTTTGGATGGAAATTCCCCCACAAGTGGCCTCCATGTTGTTCAGTTCAGGATTGTGAGGAGCTCTCCCAAATACTAGCAGCAAGGGAATGTAACTCCCTCCCTTTAGAGGACACCCTTGTGTGGATCCCTAATCCACAAGGAAGTCTCTTAGTGGAAGTATAATTGGAATAATTTTTCCTAGACCAAATGCAATTTCTTTATGTGGTTGTGGCTCAAGATTGGTGCCTCACTTGGGAAAACTTGAGGAAGCAAGGATTCTAGGGTACTTTCGATCTATGTCCTATGTGGCTACAATGAGGATTCCTCCTCACATATTTTTTACAATGTACCTTTGTTAGGTTTATGTGGAACCATTGGTGGGAGGCTTGGAAACATGCTTGTTTTCATGCTTTTTCTATTATAGAGTTTTGGAGAAGTTTGGTGATACCGCTAGAAAAGGATTCAAGTCTCTAGGTGGCTTGGAATTTGGGGCCCTCTCATATCATTTGGAACACTTGGCATGAAATGAATCATAGAATTTTCCAAGTTGAAGCTTTGGTGGTTCAACATATATGGTAGTGGGTCATGTGTATGATTCATGAGACTATTCAAGCTAAGTGTGATGTGACTCCTCCTGTTGACTATGGGGAGGCCGAGGTGATGTTGAGGTTAGGATTAATCAATAAGGGGGGGAAGAACTCTCTCTCTTCAAGGGGTAGGAAAAGGAAAACTCAATAGGATGACAAATTATCTCCCCTCTCTGATGGTGTCTTGAAGATCAATAGCGATGGGTCATCTAATGGTAACCTTGGACATGCTAGTGTAGGGGGAGCTGGAAGTGATAAATCGGGCACAGTTATGTTTTTCTTTTCCATTTATAAGTGTGATCGGACTAATATTATGATGAAGGCTCTTGTTATTCTTATTTCCTTGGAGAAGGCCTATGCCTTGGGATGGCACAAGGTTGCTTATGAATCTGACTCTATGATTCTTGTTAATATGTTGAATAAGCAAAGTTTTGAAGGGGTGAATTGGCAATTAGCTTTAGTGGCTAGACAAATTCTAAAGTTGAGAATTTCCTAGAGGAGGTATCCTTTGTTCACATCCCAAGGGAATGTAATAGTGTTGTTGATTGCCTTTCCAAATGGGCTTCAGAGGGCCAAAATGGTTGGAAGGTTAGTGAATGGGAGCAATTTCCTAAGGATTTGGTGGGTAATTTGAAAAGGTTGATTCATGTAGATATGGAAGGTTAATGGGATTGGTGACTTCGCCCCTCGGTGCAAATATTTTAGTTGGGTTTTTTTTTTTCTTATGTTTCTCCTTCTATTTCTTTAGTCTTTGGGGCTTGTCAACCTTCTTGTTCTAGTTGTTGATTGTACCATTGTGACTTTTTTATTAATAGATCTTTACCCTCCTTTTTGCAATAGACAATTAATTTTTTTCTAATATATCTATTGTAAAGACATATATATGTGAAACATAGGAAAATAGGTTTTTCTCCAAAAATGGGTGAGAAATGGGGGTAATGCACTATTTACCTACTTCCATTAGGAAAAAGAGATCCCCTAGTGCAAGATTGACTTTCAACCCTTCGGTGAGTCAATATTAATGGAGATCTCATTTTTTTCCTTATGATTAAGGATGAGGTAAATCAACCTAAAATGTACTTTTGGGAGATGAATGAAAAACATCAAATGAATGAAATTATGCAATGTGAAACTTGAATCATCAATTTAAAACCTTAATATATTAGAATCCACAAAATTCTAGTAGATATGAGATGAGTATGAATTTATGCACTTATCACCAAAAGCCTCTAGTAAGTGTCCTCTTGGGACAAAGTTTTCCTAGGGCGAATGAGTCTTTGTAGGGATTTTCTTCTCAACTTTGAGGGTCCTCTAGAGATGGAACTAATCTTCTATTTTCCCTAGGTCTCATGGTTGAAAAGTCAGAAATACATTCGAGTTTTGAGTTTTTATATCTTGACGTCAATGTTGAAAACTTTGCAAAATTGCACTTTTGATCAATATTCAATCCTTCTTCACTTGTAAATTTGCAAACATGAAGAGGGATTTTAAAAAAAAAAAATTTGTGAAGGGTGTTTTCGTTGATAAAACCTTGTTTTGGAAATTAAACCTTGAAATGAAATCAAACATGAATGGAAGGAATGATGAATGAACAATGCTATTTTGTAACTGACCAAACCCTTGAATGCAAACCCTTAGAGGACTAATGTCTAACACATATCTCCAAGTTCTTTATCTTGCATGAAATGGCTTTATTGGATGTTGATATTGATGCTTGAATCTTGACTTGAATGCTTGGAACCTACATCACAATGTTAGCTTGAAAAACAAGCATGAACACACATAAAATTTGACATCATGATAAGATCTTGAAATGCTATTGTAGATGATTGAATTTTTTTATTTTTAATGCTATCGACAATAATATTTTCTCACAGGAAAGTTTCCCTCTTTCTATATATTTTGAATTGATAAAAAGAATAGATATTTATAGGTCTAATTTCTTGATAGTTAAATTTAAAAAGCTAACAATTTCCATTTGAATTTGAATCATAAAAATTCCACCAAAAAATTATTAAAAATTTGGGTCCTAAACTTAATGGGGACCCATTCACCCTTGGGAAAATGGGTCCTAGGCTTCAAACATAGGACACACCAATTTCAAGGAAATTTAATTAATTTCTACAATTGTTTAATACAAGTTTCCCTTTCAGAAAATGGGATTAATTAGGCTTTTAAATGCATAATTGGGCCAATTAGAGGCTTAATTAAGTCAAATTAAATTAAGGGACCCAAACATAGTGTTAAAATGTAAAGGAGTACATTTTCCTACACTACATTTATCCCTAACTTTTGTGAGAGGATTAAATCCCTATGCTCAAACTCACACTAAAGTAGACAAATATGCATCAAGAAGGGTCTAAGTGCACAAATATCAATTGGATAGGATGAAAAAGATCAAGGAGATGAACAAGCCCCTAGGACCAAGATCCCATGGTAAACCAATGTAAGCACAAAGGGATGCACATGAATGTATGCTTTGAAGCAGTAAGACAATATACACAAACATACAATGCCAAAATTAATGTGAAGAGAAAAGGGGGTAGATCAAGCCTCAATTGTTTGTCCAATCAATGTGGATCAATCCTTAGTTGTTCAAGTCCAAAAATTTTACAAGTGGTAACATGCTATCCAATATGTGAACAAAATTTACTCATAAGGGTTAGTGAAATCCGTTGTCCACTAGGTGAGCCCCAAAAAGTGGCTAATGGGAAGCCGTTCCAGGTCTATAGGCTCCCATTCTAATAGCCATACCAAAATTATACTTCTCAATAACTTTGATAAGGAACCACACAAAAAGACTCCATAAGGATAGCAAGTTGTGTTATGCTAGATATTCATGAAAAAAATAAAGGCTCCACTGGAAAGAAAGTTGTATTATGCTTGGTGGTTGTGAAAAACATAAAGGCTCCACTTGCAAGCAAGTTGTGTTATGCTTGGTGGCCATTAAGAACATAAAGATTTCATTGGAAAGAAAGTTTTGTTATGCTTGGTGGCCTTGAAAAAGGTTGTACATGCAATAGGATAGGATATTCAAAGGGGTTTTTCTTAGTTCAAGAACATCATGCTTAATGTCTTCAAGAGAGGACTAGTCAAGGATAAAAGATTTACAACTTAGGGAATGCAAGCCGCAACATCACCACTAATAGGAAAAGTATCAATTTCCCACATATAGTATCTACGAGTTTAGGATACACCAAGGTTAAAGTTATCCTAGAAGAATCTTTTGTAAGAGTGTTGATATTATGTGAAGGCTTGTTTTATTCTTTTGTTTATTTTGAAGTAAAATAACCAAGGTCCCACTAGTTGATTTGTGTAAATTAGGCTCTATATGGGCACAAATGCCTTGTTCTCTAGCACCACATTCTTTTCCACTATAACCAAGTTGTTTCAAAAGCTCATAACCTCTTCCATGAATATTTTCCATTTCTTTTGGATTTGGTGGTTTCTCATGATCACACTCTTGATATGTGGATGTGTAAGTGTTGTTTTCATCTTCTTTACTAGAAGTTATAGACTCATGTGCTTTTGATGACTCAACTTGTGTGGATATTATTGTAACTTATTTCTCTTTTATTGGTTTGTGTGTAATATTGTATTCTCCCATGGATGTGGGTATAAAATCTAAGGAACCCAAAACATCATATAATAGCTATTTGACTTCTTCTCTTTCTCTTCCTCTTGCATGGGTTCTATTTTTGAAGTTGGTATCAATGTTTTCAAAGGACTTTCCTTGTCTTTCTCAATGTGTAAACAAATTTATAAGTGAGGGTCATCCTTGACTATATAAAACTTTTTATTATAGAAATATTTCATTAAATGATGAAGATTTGAAGGTACCGCACTCATTTCATGAATCCAATGTCTACCTAAGAGAAGATTATAGGTAATATTATCAGGCATGACATGAATAGGAGTTTGCAATTTGACCTTCCAACTCTAATAGGTAATGTTATCACACCAAGAGGTTGCTTTCCCATATTATCAAAACCACAAATAGATAAGGATTCTAGTTCAATCTTAGTCTAATTCACTCCAATCATATCCAAGAGGTTCACACTACACACATTAAGGGCCAAAAAAATTTCAATGAGAGTTTTTTTTGTTCCACATTTGTTAATGACAACCATTACCATGAAGGCCTCATTTTTCTTTTACACATCTAGTGGAGGTAACTCATCTTGATGAAAGGTAATGTTTAAGTTGACCAAGTTCATACCTTGAATTAGGGTTGCTACATTATTTGGTTATGCACTAGGAGTAATAACAATTTTTTTTAAAGAATTTTGAAGCATGTTATGATAATTAGGTGAAGCTTGAATAAGATCCCATAAAGAAATCTTAGTAGGAGTGTTTTTTAGTTGTTCCACAAGATCATACTCTTTTCCACTATGAAAAGGAAAATGAGGAGCACTAGGAAAAATAGGTTGAGGTAATTGTAATGAAGTAGGTATGGTTTGTGTTTTCCTATTATTCCTTATGTTATATGTGTGAGAAATGGTATTATAACTCAGTTGTTGTGAAACATTGTGTTGAGATGGTATTATGATAAGCATAGGTTTTTTTTGGACTTGTGGTTGTTGTGAGGGTGGATAGGGGCAAGTTAAGGCATAAGAGGTTCAATTATTAAAGGATTTGTTGGAGGTCTAATGATTAGAGGACTCAAGGGAGATTTAATGTTCATAACCTCAAAAGACTTATCCTTATTTTGATGATCTTGTAGTGAGGTGAAGTCTAATGTCACCTTATCATCTTCATTTAAGGAAGTCACATTACTATTTGATGCAAGAGGAAAAATACAAAATTCACCCCCTCTACTATCACACAACTAACTTGTTCAATTTTACATAATTTCCATGTGATATTTAGCCACAAAAACATCACAACCCATTTCACACTTAAATTACAATTGCTTTTATCAATTCAAAATCAATTGTATTTCCACATATAAATTGGTACATGCCAAACTATCACATGAATTTAATTTTTATGGACATTCAAATTTATATATCGTTATTCTACCTTTCAATTTCAATTTTCATTTGACCTGTCACCATCAAATTCTTTGTCCATTTATATTCTACAACCTTATTACTTGTCTGATTATCTCTCATCTTATTTTGGATTTTCATACCTATATCCATGTATTTAGTATCTTACATGTTCCTCTTCACATTTGTGATTAAAAATCAAACTTTTTTTCTTTCAATCCTTTGCTGGTTCAAAATTCCATGCAATCTTCTTATTTAATCTATATCCTTTTACAATTTGGATTTATTCAAAATTCCATAGCCCTCACTATGTTGTGCACCTCCCACTGACCTTCCCAACATGGTAAATTTAACCCCATTTGCAATTTTCTTATCTATCCTTTCCTTCTATGCATCCCTCATACTTGTTTCTACACTGCCCCCCTTTTTTCACTGACATCGATCATACCCTTCTTATATTCCTCTTGGCCCAGTTGTTTGTATTCAACTTTGGGTTGTGACTTCTCTATCCTCCTTCATTGAATAAAATTTATCTTTAAAAAAAATTCTCCACACAAGACCTCCTTTCCCATTCCTCTTTACAATGCTTAATATGGTCTTCATATGCTTGTGTAGGAATATCAAAAGGCACACTATCCAAAATGCAACAACCATCTAATAATCTTTTCCAAACTGACCCAATTGCTTGGTAAAGTAATTTCAATGATTTTTTGTTTAAATCTTCAAAATGAAACCATCTATTGAAATTGGACCCATGACATACTAGAGGATAGTCAATCTTTCATTACAAGAGACATAAACTACTTATTTAATTTCATTAATTCTACAATTATGTTAATGAAAAAAATTGTCTTTGCCATTCCAAAGTCATGTCTATGTATGCCTATAAAAAAGAACCAAAACAAGCCAAAGCAAACCAAAATTGCAAAAAAAAAAACCAACACTTTTTTTTTGGTTGGTGTTGATCACCATTTTTCCCCAGTGCTCCTGCACCAGACACGTAGGATAGAAATATTATGAGCATGGGTTCACAATTATCGAGTTTAGTGATGGAATCACTCTTTGAGATTGTAAACAATTTGTAACGAACTCCATCACTGTATGAAGTACCCCAAAACTATTTCTTTCACTTTTTCCAGCATTTCTCTAGAACATAGACGACCTCCCTCCAACAATGTTGCACCTTCTTATTTCTCCCCCTTGTGGACTCATGTCCACCAAAGTCTAACCTCCTCCACCAAATGCTTTCCAAACTTATTTTCTCCTTTGTGGGTTCAAACCCACCTCTAACCGACCACCTCCACCAATACACTAAAACATCTTTCACTATCTCCATAAGCAAAAATGGAACATCTACTGTAACATGTTCTTTCTCTCTATCATTCTCTCCTTCTATCATTTCATTTGAAAAAAAAAATATCATTATAATTTTTTTTGACCTCATCTTCATTCATAGCTGCAAAATTCACTTCCTCATTAGCTGCAACTTCTCATTCTTCTCTCTTCACTACAACAACAAGCTTCATTGTCCATTCTTCCTCAATTGCCAATAGTTGGGTGAACAAATCTGTTTTACCTTCGCTATTCACTACAACCTCTTTGCTTCTCACTTCATTATTTTCTTCCTCAATCACTACTACATCCAATTCCACTTCTTCTCAGCTCACCTCTTCAATTTCACCCTTTTTCTCCATGGCTTCCTCATGGCATGTCTTCTTTGCAACCTCATGATTATATTCATCATGCTTGACCAATTATTCCCATTGCCTTGCTTCCAATCTATCCATTCTCATGGTTATATCAACCATCATCAAGAAGATCTTCCTCTTTTTGTACTTCCTCCATCCATCCCATATATGATGGGCATCTTTCTCACAAATATCCCCATCTCACTTGCTGCAATCTTCTGCAATCCACATCACACTCTTCGCATTTTGTGATTCTTTGTGGCTCTTTAGCTCCCAATTGTTTGGGACTTCACAAACCTCCAACGGTTCTCACATGAGCTCTTCTCTACTGTTTTTCACTCTCCACCCATAGGTCCTAGTGGATCATCTCCAATCTTAGGACTACCCACTTTGATACCAATTGATGCAAGAGGAAAAATATAAAGCTCACCCCCTCCACAATCACACAACTAACTTGTTCAATTTTACAAAATTTTCATATGATATTTGACCACAAAAACTTCATAATGCACTTTTCACTTAAATGAGAATTGCTTTTATCAATTCAAATTCAATTGTAAATTCCACATATAAATTGGTACATGCCAAAATATCACAAGCATTTAATTTTTATGGACATTCAAATTTACATATTGTTATTCTACCTTTCAATTTCAAATTTCATTTGATTTTTCACCATCAAATCCTTTGTCCATTTATATTCTACACCCTTATTACTTGTTTGATTATCTCTCCTCTTATTTTGTAATTTCATACCTATCCATGTATGTAGCAACTTACATGTTCCTCTTCACATTTGTAATTAAAAATCAAACTTGTTTTCTTTCACTCATTCACTTGTTGAAATCTCATGCAATCTTCTTATTTAATTTGTATCCTTTTACAATTTGGATGTGCTCACAATTTCACAGCCCTCACTATGTTGTGCACCTCCCACTAACCTTCCCAGCATGGTAAATTTAACCCCATTTGCAATTTTCTTAGCTATCCTTGCCTTCTATGCAGCGCTCATACTTTATTTTGTGTTTCCCCCCTCTTTTCACTGACATCGATCATACCCTTATTATATTCCTACTGGTACAACTATTTTTATTCAACTCTGGGTCATGACTTCTCTCTCCTCCTTCATTGCATAAAATTTATCTTTAAAAAAATTTCACACAACTCCTCCTTTCCCATTCCTCTTTACAATGCATAATATGGTCTTCATATGCTTGCATAGGAATATCAAAAGGCACGTTGTCCAAAATGGAACAACCATCTAATAATATTTTCCAAAATGACTCAACTACTAGGTAAAGTAATTTCAATGATTTTTTGTTTAAATCTTCAAAATGAAAGCATCTATCAAAATTGGACCCATGACATACTAGAGGATAGTCAGTCTTCTATTACAAGAGACATAAACTGCTTATTTTATTTCATTAATTATGCAATTATGTCAATGAAAAAAAAATGTATGTTCCATTTGAAAGTAATTTCCACGTATGCATGTCAAAAAGAACCAAAATAATCCAAAAACAAACCAAAATTACAAAAGAAAACCAACATTATTTTCTTTTGTTGGTGATGATCACCATTTTGTCGAGGTGCTCTTGCACCACTACTACTTGAAAGACATGTATCAATGCTATCAAGCTCTTGCACCATGATATATTCCCTATTAGGAGAGTTTTTTGGAGAGGAGAAAACAATATTTTCATGACATTCAGTGGTTGGGTCTTCTAAGATACCTTTATCACAAGTAAGGGAAGTATCTAGAGAAGAACAACTATGATTTTCTTGCTTACCAATGATTGCATCCTTTTGTTCAATTATATCTTCCCAAGTGGGAGAAGAATTGGGAGAGAGAGAAACATGATTCTCATGACTCTTAATGAGTGGATCTTACAACACCAAAATATATTCTTCACAACAAGGAGAAATATTAGGAGAAGAACAAATATGATTGTCATGATTATCTATGATTGCATCCCCTTGTCCAATATTGTCTTCCCAAGTAGGAGAGGTAGGTGAAGAGAAAAAAATAGGATGGTCATGGCTCTCAATGATTGGAGACTAGGTAAAGTGATGTTAAGAAATGTGTCAATGATCTCATCCTCTTATACCATAATGTCCTCCCAAGTGGGTGGGGTAGGGGGAGAGGGACAAACAAGATTATCATGACACTCAATGATTGTATCTCCTTTCACCAAGATACCTTTGTCGCAAGTAGGAAATGTATTGGCAGAAGAACAACAATGATTGTCATGATTATCTATGCTTGTGTCCTCTTGTTTTGTTACATTCTTACAAATCTAATAGATACTAGGAGGGTAACTAACATGATTGTCAAAGGTTTCATTTTTTTTTCCTAGATTATGATACTAAGTAGGAAAAATAGAATCATACAAGGGTGATACCCCAATACTAGTTTACAATTTTTGGCCAAACTAGAAACTAAACTGATTTTTTCTAACTAAATCTTCACTTTCGGGCACCTATAGCGACTAAACCATGAAGAAATTGAAGATGATGAAAACTAGTGAGTTGTGACATTTTTTTAGTAGGTTCTAAATATATATGTTTCAAGAATTTTGGAATCAAATTGCACTTCTTTTTCCATCTCCTTCAAAAACTATTTTTTTTCAGTAAACACCATTTTTAAGGAGTGATGCTCACCGTATAACACATAACTCTTTTTCCATGAAGGATAAAATTATAGTTTTTTCAAATTTAGATTTGTAACTACGATATCTAGTGCTTCCAATTGGTTCATAGTGTTTTATTGAATATTTTTTCCTTAATCAAGTTTTGAAGTCAAATGAGCTAGTTCGAGCATAGGCGGGGCCGTATATAACTTTGTATGTATCAAATTTTTTATTTTTGTTGGATCAAGGACTTCAATACCTGGTGCACTCTCATATTTTTAATTTTTAATAATATTTATTTTCCCACGAACTGAACATAGAGCTTGATTTTAGGTGAAAAACCTACATTCACAAAAATAAAAATAAATATAATAATCAAATTAAACATATTTAAAATTATACTTTTAGGAAGCTTATAATAAGGGCTACAGGCTTACAAAACATAAATTTTAAATGAATTCATTTGATCACCCAAAAGGTAAATCAAAAGTGGTTTTTAATCAACATTTGGATAGGTGTAGAGGAGACTCGATTATAGGTATGGTTTAAAACTAGTAGGTTCTATCCAAGGGTGTTTGATCTAAGGTAGTTTGATCAAACTCTCTTCAATTGGAATGCTTTAAATGGAACTTTTAAAGGCTTAAATCATTATATTTTCTAAAAATATGTGATTTCAGAAAAAATAAGAATCTCCCAACAATTGTAAACCAACTTTGTGGGATCACCCACAAGCCATGTGATACTCTATGAAAAACAAAAGTTTGAAAAGGAAACATGCTTTTATGAGAACTAATCTATCCAAAATATGTTATGCTTCAGAAAATGAACATAATTATTTGATGATTTTGAATATTGAAATAAATTTGGAATGATTTAAAATGGCTAAACTAAATGGATGATTAGACCTAATGCAAAAAATAAAAATTTCTAAAAATTGGCATATTGAAGCAGTGGTTTACCAGCGGATCTAGGAAGTGCAAAAAACCACAAAAATGCCCAAAAAAGATGGTTTTGATAGGCCCTCAAGGACTCATTCACCCAAGGGCGAATGGGTCCTTGAATAGGGTTTTAAAAAATGAAAAATGAAAATTATGAGTTATTATTTGTGCTTTATGTTTTAGGTTGCAAACTGTAGTTTTTGTGACATTATTTTTCAAATTTTAGTGTCCTAATGCAAATGAAATTAGTGTTGAATGTTGAACAAAGTGACACTTTTTGAAATGCAATTTTGAGTAAATTTTTTAATGTTTAAATGATTGAAAGCACACTAATATGCAAGTACAATGCAAAATCAATGTGATTTATATACAATTTATTTGGATTTTTCAAATTTTAAGCAATGCAAAATACAAATTTAAAACTCTAAATAAGATGCAAACTAAAGTAATTTTAACAACCCTAAATAGAATTCAAACTAATACAATGCAATGCAAACTAATGCAAATCCTAGATGTAAGGTTTGAATGGACCCCAATTTCAATTTTTTTAGATGTGCAATGTTAGGTTCACCAATATGAAATGGTAACAAGGGAGTACGATGCACCTATCTTCCCTAGTTCATTGAGAAAAAGAGATCCCCTAGGGAAAGATTGACTTTCAACCCTTAGGTGAGTCAATCTTAATGGAGATTTTGTTGTTTTCCTTGTGGTTGAGGATGAGGTAAATCAACCTAAAATGCACTTTTGGAAGACGAATGAAAAATGCCAAATGAATACAATTATGCAATGTAAAACTGGAATCATCATTTTAAAACCTTAATCTATTAGAATCCACAAAATTTTGATATATCTGAGATGAGTATGAAATTATGCACCTCTCACCAAAAGCCTCTATTGAGTGTCCTCCTGGGACAGATTCTCCCTAGGGCGAATGAGTCTTTGTAGGGATTTTCTACTCAACTTTTAGGGTACTTTAGAGATGGATCTAAGCTTTTGTTTGCCTCGAGTTTCATAGTCGAAAATTCAAAAATAAATTTAAGATCTATGTTTCCGTATCTTGACGACAATATTGAAAACTTTGACAACTTTGC
>VDFB02122411.1:0-26335 GCA_007258455.2 Sequoia sempervirens | reverse complement strand
GATCTTCAAATTTTATGGGTATCTCGTTTTTCATGCCTCAAAATTTGTGTCACAATCTCAGGTCAGAAAAAAATTTCAATTTCAGATTCTTGGTGGGTTTTCCGAGATCTCAAATGGGTTGTCCTCCGATTTTTCTGGGTGCTTCGTTTTTCGTGCCTCAATTTTTGTGCAGATCTGTTCTGGCGGCTAAGGTTTATAATTTTCTCCTCAAAAATTAAGGGTCAGTTCCTGTATACCCTAGTCAGGGTTTCTGTTGTACGGGAGGGCTCTTTGGCTTCTATAGGGTTTTGCACTGCTTTTCCTTAAAAATGATGTTTTGTATGCTGATCCATGTTTCGGATTCCGTGCCAGCTACTTTTTGGGTTTCTGTAATTCGCCAAAATGCGTGGGATTCCTCTCTGGTTTTTACCGTTTTTCCCGAAAAAACGATGATTTATAATCTTGGGTTTGGCGAATTTTTCCTCAAAAATCGTGGTTTGGTGCAGTCTGTTTTTGTCGCACCTAGAGTTGCTGGGGCGAACACTGCACAACTAGCTTCTTGCAGTCTATTCTCGAGCGTCGTGCTCCTCTGCAAAAGTCTTGACGGTTTGCCAATTTATCCTCAAAATCGTGGCCGCTGTTCTCAGTGT
This sequence comes from Sequoia sempervirens, assembly GCA_007258455.2. Taxonomy (NCBI): domain Eukaryota; kingdom Viridiplantae; phylum Streptophyta; class Pinopsida; order Cupressales; family Cupressaceae; genus Sequoia; species Sequoia sempervirens. Next base: position 25,706 of record VDFB02122411.1, on the reverse strand, counting down.
GTCTCTGGTTTCAGAGACGGACAGCTCTGGACACTTTGTGATGACTTCTAGTCAGCAGTTCTGCAGATTCTAGGAGGATTGGTGGTAGACTCATCTCACGTGGCAGAGTCAGTGACAGGCTCTTGTCTCTTGTTGCAGAGCTTTTTATGTTTTATTTTGGATGTTTTTGGTCACCAACATTCTGCAGATCCAGGGAGGGTCTCCATAGCAGCAGAGTGTTCTGAAGAATTTGTGACCAAGGACCTACAGATTGTTTTCTGTAGGCTAGTTAGACAATTGACCATTAAGGGAGGGTGTTAGAATATTATATTCTACTTATGTTAATGGTCAATTATAGCTACAGTAGTTGTTAGGTAGCTAGTAGGTGGACATTTAATGTCTACAGTAGGTTTCCTCCTCTATAAATTGTAATCATCTTCTCTGTTAATATCAAGCAATTTCATAGCAAATTGTTTCAGTATGTATGTATGTATGTGCGTATGTATATAGTACAAAATTTAAAATTAAATAACATAATACAATGATATTCATAATTGCCAATAAAAAAATATTTAAAACCTCATAATTTGCAAAAATGAAAATACTCATACATTTATAATTCAATGATTTGTCAAATGTCAATACACAATGAAAATTACAATCAATATTTTATAATCTTCATATTGCTCTTCATCAAAAGCATCAAAGTCTAAGCCTTCTAACATTTGGTTCAATTTCACTTGAACCACAATGAGTTACAATGCCACTTCCACTAGCCCTGTACTGTACAAGCTGCCTGCCTCATCTAAAGATATTTTTTGGCAAGTTGTGCAACAATATCATATAAGTCAACACACTCAAGAGTTAGATCCCAATTCCTCGTCATCCCCTCATTGTAATCAAGTTTCTTATGTAACAAGAGATCCTAATAACTAGAGGGGGTCTAGGAGTGGAGACCCCAATGGGGTTAAGGGGCAGCACACCTCATTATGTACGCATGACATTTTCACAAACCTTCATGATGCATGCCATTTTCACAATTTTGTCACTTAATGGGGAAAATGCAAGCATTTTTTTGTTTATAGAAATGTTTTAAAAAATTACTTTTTTCTGCTTTTTCTGGGGAACCCTTGGGTCCCCCTAGGTTCGGCTAGGTTTGGCCCAGGTTCACCCAGGGTACCTGGGAGGGACCCTGGGAGAACCCAGAGAAGAACCAGCAAAGAACCAAGACCTGAACTGTACCTACACGGGTACAGGGGGCAAAAGAGAAGAACCCAGTAACTTAGGTTCATTATTTTCATTGTGTCGCATATCCTACAATTTTAAAAGACGTTTGGTAGAAAATTCTACTTGGATGATGATCTGCCATACATTTGCAGCAAGATATACATTTTAGAGATTTTCAAACCTCTCAATACATGTCTAATGAGAAGACCCTAAACAAGGTCCACAAATCTCAAAGCCATAAAGAAATATAGACTCAGAAATTGAATTGAAGAGATGCATCTTAGAAGGGACATCCTTGAAATGTAATTGAAACAAAACTGAGATGTAAGCTTCAGACAGAAAGATGGTTTAATAATTAAACTATGAAAGCTGTTATATTCACATTTAGTTTGTTGTAGAAAAATGCAACCTAAAAAGGGCACCTTTGATGTGTTGATGATCATGACCTTAGTTGTGATCTGGTGAAGCTTGTAAAAACGAGCAAGGTCATCAAGTTGTCTATGTAAGAATGAGGGGAGTCCAACATCATTGGTAAAATTCTATTTAGTGATCAGAAAATGAAGTAGCATACCACCATTGTCATTGTGAATATCCTTCCAAGAGAAATCCTCAAGCTCATTAAAGTAAATATTAAAAGAGCTGGGAAAAGACACCTCCACTTATCACTTGAACAAAGTTAGAGAGAGGATTGGGGGTCTAAAACTAGAAAAAAGAACTCTCATAAATACTCAATAAGGAATTAATGAAAGAGTTTGGAATACCAATATTAAGCAGACTTTGAATTAACCTTTGAAGACCACTGATGAGCCTTTTTAATACTACCCATAGTCTAAAAATATGGTCAATGGTCTAAAAGTTTCTCCTTAAAATTGCTTGTCCCTATACTGTATGATTACCACTTCCAAATACTCTAAAAGCTTCATGTAACACTTGAAAAAGGTTTCCCAAAAGGTTTAGGGCAAGTGGTAGGGAATAATGAGTTTCATACCACAAACACAAGTTCCATTCCCACAAACAAGCACCTTGTAGTCACCTTAGGGATACCTTGAGATAAGGGACAAACTTATGGTAATGCATGGAACCAAGCCTACCCCAAGGTCTCTATGAACTCTACACTAATGATTTTAACTTAGCCCAAATGGTTTAAGGCAAGTGGTGGGGTATGATAAGTTTCGCACCACAGAACCATGTTTTATTCCCACAGCCACAGGAAGGCACCTTGTAGTGGCCCTGGGTACACCTTGAGGTAGACATTGAACTTATCATAATGCATAGACCTGACCACCTCTATGTGTCAGCATTAAGAAACCTTGAGGAACAGTCGAGTTTAAAATATCAAGGACCCAAGCCCACCCTTGTATCCTCTATGAGCTCTTCCCTGATGTAGTAAAGATGGAGTGTTAACACAATAATGACCCTAGTTCAGATCCCCCTGGAAACTGATGGGCAAGCTCCAAGCATGAGTAAGCTTCAACATGTTAATCCAAAGACAAGGAAGTGCGAATATTCTATTCTTGCATAATGGGCCCTTGTTTGTGCCCCACAAGTCGAGGGTTTCTATCACCCTCACTTACTCAATAAATAAAATAAGAACACCTCATAAAAGTTCAGCAACATAGGTCTTGTGCAATCATAGTGGTTTAGAAATTCTTGGGATTCAAACTATCTCCCAATTTGTGAATCTAGACCATATTTGGGGATCTCAGCCTCAAGTGTTTCACAACATACATTGCTTTCCTGGTAGAAAGATATTGAATAGCTCTTTTGACATCACATGAACTAAATAATTGACATGAGAAGTGAGGAGATTTCCATGATGAGTTCATTTAAAATTTCATGAGAGAAAACTTGAAGTATCAAAGAATCTTTATAACAACTTAAGTAGATGTGCACCTAATTGTGTAGCATGTAATCTGAAAGACCCTATCATAATTCAGATAAATTTTGGTACAGATTCTATTAAAATAATGTTTATTATTTATTTATTAATGCTCAATATTGTAAATTATTGTAATGTAGTGATAAGATCGTCTCTAATCTTATCTGGAGTTTCTTTTTAGAAACTTTCCGTTTTTTGTAAATCTTGTAAACTATTTATTGAGCACATTGCTCATTGTTAATACATCGAGTATTTTACCAATTACCTGTGTAATATGGTATCAGAGCCAGATTGCTCAAAATCGAATTTTAATTCATAAAAATCTTTTAAGATTTTTTTAGTTCTTTTTGAATTAAAATTTTGATAAAATCTTCCTTGAGATTTTTCGAAGATTTTTTTGTGAGCTAAATTTCAAATTTTTTCGAAATTTTTCGTAGTTCTTTAGAAAAATTCGAAGGTTTTTGATCTGCATTTTTTTCGTGGGCAATTTTTTCTGTGCATAAGAATTTCGAAATTTTCTGGACGCGATTCTTGCTGCTAGGGTTGCGAATTTTTTTTAGGACAAACCTGCACCTGGGGCATACGATTTCTTGTCGCCGCCAGTTTGGCCAATGCATTCTCGGGATACACGCTTTGGTGGTCGGACGCACTTCGTGTTTATTTTTTCCTTCTTGGGCACGAATCTTCTATTCTTGGGCACGTCTTTGTAATCCTTTCAGGCCACGAGTTTTCGTGGCATTTCTGGTCGCGTTTTTTTGAACTTCTTCATCTGCGTCTTTGAAGGTTCCTTATGACGCGTTTCTAGCCGAGTTTCTTTATATTTTGTGCCCATTTTCTAGGCATTTTTGTCTGATTCGTGGTCGCCCAGGCCTCTGCAATCTTTGTGCAACGATTTCAGAAGGGTTTCAGAAAATTTTCTACACATTTTCAAGCTCTCATGGCGGCTAGGGTTTTCAGAACATTCGGCTAGGGTTTTTACCCTTCAGATCAAGTCGAAAAAAAAATTCTGATTGCAGATTCTTGGTAGGTTTTTTGAAAGCTCAACTGGGTTGGTCTCCGAATTCTTTGGGTGCATCGTTTTCCGTGCCTCGCATTTTGTGCCATTCGCACATTGTATTTACTACAGTCTGTACCTAAATCTGCCTCTATTTTTGCATTGGAATTTGTGCCACGAGTTTCGTGCATCAGCCTCTTCTTAGTACCTCGTTTTTATGCCTCGAAAAGCGTGAAGATGGCCAGTTTAAATAATTTGATGCTGGAGGGCAGTCAAAGATTCAATGGCAAAAATTACAACACCTGGAAGCAACGGATGATGACAATCTTTGAATACCGCTACCTTGATCAGATGATCCTCGGCAATGCTACTCGTCCCACAATGGCGGGTAAGGGTCAGGAGAAGTTTGATGAGCAGAATCGTGAAGCGGTAATGCTTAAGAAGCTTTCGGTTACTAATGATCAGCTCCTTCATATTCCACTTGGAAAATCAGCTAAGGAGATCTGGGATCACTTGAAGGGTTTGCATGAAACTTCCGACAAAAGCCATGCGTTTTTTTTGAAGAATATGTTGTTTTCTATCATGATGGATGAGAAGACAACTCTGCAAGTGCACCTAAATAAAATCCAGGAGATCAGAGATCAATTGGAGGCGATTGGTCTGAAAATGGAGGAAGACATGGTCGTGATCACCCTGAAGAGTCTACCGAAGTCCTATGAACACTTCATAGAGACTCTCAACATTACGTATGCTAATGTTGATCTCAAGTTTCCAAATCTGTGCACTATCCTCTTGCAGCAAGATCGCTAGAGACAACAGTTCGGTAGCAATGAATCATCATCCTCCACGGAGCAGGCCTTTGCAACTAAAACCTAGCCGAAGCATCAAAGGAAAGGTCAGCCTTCACAGTAGAAAGGCTCAAGTCAGACCTCCACCAGCCCGAAGAAGAAAAATGTTCAATGTAACTACTGTCATAAATTTGGCCACATCAAGAAAGATTGTCATGCTCGTTTGGCTTCTGAGCAAAAGAAGCAGGGAGGGTTTCAGCAGAAAGCGAATGTCGCCGAGCACTCTGAGCAGAAGGAATCTGCCTTTTATGCACTCATGGCAAAAAGGCCAGCAGACCATGTCAAATCCTCTACTTGGTACATAGATTATGGTGCCTCGCGTCATTTCTCACATAGGCGTGACTAGTTCACAGACTTTTCCCCTTGCACTAACTCGGTGATTTTTGGAGGAGACGAGGAATACACAGTTGTCGGCACAGGCACTGTTCAGGTTCAGGCTAGCGGGAGGGATCTCATATTCCTCAACGTGTATTATGTACCTGACATAGAGCTCAATCTTCTCTCAGTCAGTTAGATAATGCGGCATTCTCCCCAAATGGATGTGGTGTTCAGCTCGCACAAATGTTCGGATTGTGGGATCACGAGACTCCGCGACAACGGGTGGCCGCAGATAGAGGATCGGCCTTTACAGTTTGTGGACACCGGGTGATTCTTCTGGAGCTAGCCTTTGGCAGCTGTGTAGGGGAACTGTAGCCGCCACTAATCTTTGGCACCACAGACGCACTAACGCACTATCTCTTAGCTTGCTCGAGAGGGACTTGTAGATGGCTTACCTTACATTCAGACTCAGCATCAGGGCGTTTGTGGTGCTTGTCAGGCCGGGAAGCAGCATCGCACACCGTTCAAGAATGGCGACTCTTAGCGAGCTTCTAAGGTACTTCAATTAGTTCATGCTGATATTTGTGGGCCTATGTCTACTTCTTTTGTAACTAGTTGCAAGTACTTTCTTCTCTTTGTTGATGATTGTAGTAGGAAAATGTGGGTGTACTTTCTTAAGCAGAAATCATAAGTTTTTAATGTATTTCAGAAGTTTAAGCCCTTGGTAGAAAAAGAGTCCAGTTCTTGTATCATAACTCTTAGGTCAGATAATGGGGGGGAATTTTGTTCTAGTGCATTCTCCAACTTCTATGATACTCATGGGATAAAACATCAGTTGACCACACCCTACACTCCTCAGCAAAACGGTGTTGTAGAGCGGCGTAATCGTACGATTATTGAGACGGCTCGCTCCATGTTGCAACACAAGAGTGTTCCTACCAAGTTTTGGGCAGAAGCAGTCAATACTTCAGTCTATCTCCTTAATTGATCACCCACTCATGTTGTTAAGGGGAAGACTCCTGAGGAAGTTTGGACTGGTCGCAAACCCAGGATCAGTCATTTGAAGGTTTTCGGCTCTCTTGCATATGTTTGGATTCTAGAGGCCAAGCGCTCTAAGCTGGATTCCAAGAGCCAGAAACTAATGTTCACAGGGTACAGTGACAACCACAAGGCATACAGACTGATTGATATAGACATTGATCGTCTTATCTTCAGTCAAGATGTTGTCTTTGATGAGGAACGAGGACCATTTCACCTTTCCTCACCTGTTCAACATTCAGAGGATTAGCCCCTGCCGGCTCCTGATGTGAGCGTCCGACTTCCATTAGGTTCACCTGATGGGAGGGATGACAAAGACTCGATCTTTGATGATGCTCAACTTGAGTTTCCTCCGGATGATAGTGACAATCACCCTGTTGAGCCTATTCCAGAACAACAACCAGCTCCAGCTCCTCCTGCTACATCTGATGTTGGCACTTCTACTCTACGACCGAAATGGTGGGCTAAGACTATCAGTGATCTTCGTGCTGATGAGCTCATTGAGGGTAGATCATCCAAAAACAAGAGCAAACAGCAGTCTACAGTGAATTTTGCTCTCATGGCCAACATCCATAGTATTTATGAGCCTCAGACATATTCAGAGGCAAAAGGGATACCTGAGTGGGAAAAGGCGATGGAATCTAAATACCAGAGTCTTCAGAAGAATCACACTTGGGTCCTTTCCGATCTTCCTCCAGGGAAGAATCCTATTAGCTGCAAATGGGTGTACAAGGTGAAGTACAAAGCTGACGAAACCCTTGACAAGTACAAAGCTCGTCTGGTTGCACGGGGGTTCTCACAGAAAGAAGGCATTGACTACAAGGAGACCTTTGCTCCTACAGCCAAAATGAGTACCATACGGCTCGTCCTTGCCTTAGCAGCCCAATTTGGTTGGAAGGTCCATCAGATGGATGTGAAGAGTGCTTTTCTCAACGGTGAGTTGAAGGAGGAAGTATACATGACGCAGCCTCCAAGTTTCAAAGTTGCTGGTCAAGAACAGAAGGTGTGCAGATTGGTCAAAGCACTCTATGGCCTTAAACAGGCTCCTCGGGCTTGGTACATAAAAATTGACAAGTACCTCACAGATCATGGCTTTCAGAGGAGTCCATCTGACTCGAACCTGTATGTCAAGAATACTGGTAATGAGATCCTGATTGTTGTTGTCTATGTGGATGACTTGATCATTACTGGCAATTCAACACATTTGATCACTAAGATCAAACAGGATTTGTGCAAAACTTTTGACATGACGTAATTTGGGCCTCCCCGTGATTATTGTTTAGGTGTTGAGGTTTGGGCGCATTGCAGAACAAAGATTTTCATCTCCCCACCAAGTATGCTTGAAGTCTTTTGGATAAGTTCTGAATGCAAGATTGCAAACCTGCCTCCACACCCATGGAAAAAGGGCTTAAGTTGTCAGCTAAGTCCGATTCACCCGTGGTAGATGAAACATTGTTCAGGCAACTAGTGGGCAGCCTCATCTATCTCGCTGCCACTAGACTTGACTTGAGTTTTGCAGTAAGCTACATATCACGCTTCATGATAGCCCCCAAGGCTGATCATTGGGTAGCAGCGAAGTGCGTGCTGTGTTATGTGAAGGGTACTCACCGGACTCTTGTACACTTCTGAGTCACAATCCTACACTCGCTGGGTTCACGATTCGATTAGCAGGTTCGCTTGATGACGGAAATCAACATCCGGGTATGTGTTCGGCCTTTGGGATCCGTGCGTACCACATGGACTAGTAAGAAGCAGCAGGCAGTGGCTCTCTCCTCGACAGAAGCAGAGTATCGGGGAGCAGTAAAAGCAACATGTGAGGCAATTTGGCTTCGCTGGATGCTTGTGGATATGCAAATATCTCAAGCAGGTCCGACTCCCTTGTTCTGTGATAATTAGGGAGTTCTCAAACTTGCCAAGAATCCGGTCTTCCATGAGAGAACCAAGCATGTGGAAACTCATTGTCATTTCATTCGGAAGCTGGTTGAAGACGGATCAGTTCAGTTGTTGTATGTTCCGACAGAGGACCAGACAGCAGACATTCTCACCAAGTCGCTCAGTCCAGATAAGTTTGTAAAATTCAAGGGGCATCTTGGTGTAGTTGATAGATTGAGCATTAAGGGAGGGTATTAAAATAATGTTTATTATTTATTTATTAATGCTCAATATTGTAAATTATTGTAATGTAGTGATAAGATCGTCTCTGATCTTATCTGGAGTTTTTTTTTAGAAACTTTCCCTTTTTTGTAAATCTTGTAAACTATTTATTGAGCACATTGCTCATTGTTAATACATCGAATATTTTACCAATTACCTGTGTAATAGATTCAACTCAAATTAGTGTGCCAAGACGGGCTATTGTATTTGTTTGAGTCTAAAAACGATAGTTTTCCTAGGGATTTTGGTGTACTAATAATATGGGACATGTAAGAGCATAACCTGAGTTAAAAACCCCTAACCATAATGTGTCCCATAATCTTAGCAGACAATTGATGAAGTTGTAGTGATATGTTTGAGCTTAACAATTTTAATGTGGTATATTATATTGAGGCCCAGGTTTAAAATTCTATTAATGTGGCCCAAGCTTTAGCCCACGCTTCATTACAGGCAGCCCACAACCCCCTCAAAGATTTACCAGGAAAAAAAAACTTAAGGATGACAGAAAAAGTATCTCATTAAGAAATCCTTATAATTTTATGTCAATTAATAGTTATTTATTGGAAAAAAGAAACACACTCAATTCTTATATAGATAGTCATAGGCCAAAACGTCAAGAGGTACAAGGACACAGCAAGACTCAACAATCAAGTTGAAATGAAAAAAAATTATAGAGGAAAAAATGATGAAAATAAAGTTCTTGAGGGTATACATTATGAATTATTTCAAAGTGTAGGTATTATAATTACTCCCAAATCAACAGTATTGGGGAATCACATCTAATGTTCATTTGTAGTGTTAAGATGTTTCTAGGTGTAACTAAAATTCAAGAATTATTAGAACAATAATGTTCCATTGATGATATGCTGCTGACACTTAATAGGAAATAATTTTCTAATAGTGCTGATAAGCACCTAGTTACGGGTGTACATGGTATTGTGGACTGACTTGTTTATGAATGGTTATAAGCTCTCATCTATGAGTGTATCCAAGGCAATGAATAGTCCTAAAGAATGGAAATTTCTTAGTCACTTGTATGCATATTGGTTGTATGTAGTTATATTAAGTTTGCAAGCTCAAAGTAACACAATAGAGGGCCTTGATACAAATGACAGATTTACACAAAGTTCAGATACTGTGCTAAATGAGAAATATACAAAAACAATTAAGATCAAGAGAGGTAATAAGATAAATATACAAACATAAGAGTGACATACAAGTAGATGGCCAAGTTCATATTCATCAACCAAATATTCTCAACTCATTATATTGACTTCGGTCCATTTTACCAATGCACAATTGATAACTTATCTCCATGAAAATTATATTCATATTCATCTAATTTCCATTTGATTTCTATTCACAAATCTAACTATAGTGTGTTTATTATAGCCTGACATGGAGTAGCATAGATGGCAAACTCGCCGAGTTTCCGAGTACTCCCCGAGTAAAGGCGACAGCAAGTTTTTGGGCCATTTACTCACCACTTTCCTAGTGACTACTCACCGAAAAAGTGGCAAGTACTTGCCAGAAAAGTGACGAGTACTCGCAAGAAAAGCAACGAGTACTCGCCAAAAAAGCAGCGAGTCCAAGGGAAAAACTCACCCACATGGGTAAAAAAGGGGGCCGGGTCAAAAGTAGACCCAAAAAAGCCCAAATGACTTTCATTTTGTGCTCTGCAAGCAAAAACACCCCTCCAGCCCCCTTGCCAATTGATTTCCAGCACATTTGCATCGAGGAGAGAAGATTTGAAGGGATTTCTTTTACAAATTTGGAAGGCAAATTTGAAGCACATGTCAATTTTTTACTTTTTGTTTTTTGTTTCTTTTAACATTTTATTTCATTTTGGTTGCAAATTTCAGCTTCTTGATTAGAAAAAAATCATCATATGCTAAAACTAGGTTGTATTTTTGCATTTAAATTGCAAAAATATGGATTCGTCATAACTTTTTAATGATTTTTTCCTGATTTTTTTGTTATTTTCACTATTTTTGCATACAAAACTTATTTTTTTATGTTAACCCTAAATCTTTACATTATATTAAACTTTTATTGATTTAAATTAATTTATATTTATTTAACCTAATTTTACACTAATTTTTAGTGATTTATGTAAAATTTAGGTTTTTTTTGTATTAAAAAATGAATATTTTGTGCTTTCACTTTGTATGTGTAGGTTGAACACATCATATAATGGCAAATAGAGAAGCTTTTGGATCAGGTTCAACCTCAAGCTCCACCCCATTGGTGCCACCATCCATACATGCACTCCTCCTACTGGAGCTAGAAACCCTGCCTGGAAATATGCATTTCAAGGACCGATACCTAGGTCAGTTATTTGCATTAGATGCACAAATCTATATCATGGAGGCATACATCGCCTCAAATACCATCTTGCGGGCATTACTCATCGTGATGCCAATCCTTGTGCACACACCACTAAAGAGATAAAAAGAGAGATGAATGCCTTGCTTGCAACTGCAGAAGAGAAAAAATTGCAAAAGGAGAGGACAAAGACAGCCATAGCAACATCCATAGTTGGTGGTCATGGTGCTCAAGTCCAACCAGAATTAGATGAGGATACATGTCAAGGCATAGTGGGCTCTCTATGTGGTCCTCGCATCCGAAGTACATCCACCACCACCACTTCATCTACTTCTACTAGAGTGCTAGCAGCAGCGCTTACATCTTCATGCATGCCAAAAAAAATTTGTGCCCAGAAACACACCTGGAGCACAACCATCATTAAAAGCTATATGGTGGAACAAGGAATTGCATGAACATGCAAATATGGCATGTGCAGATTTTTGGTACTTCAACAACATTCCTTTCAATGTAGCAAGTAGTCCTTATTGGGAAAATTTGGTAATTGAATTGGCAGTTGCGAGAAAAGGCTACAAGGCGCCTTCTTGCAAAGACTTGAGTGGGAGGTAAGTAAAATTTAAGTTTTTATGTTAATTTATACTTATAGTAATTTATGTTGAATTTTAGGATAAATTTGTGTTGAATTTATGTCCTTTTTGTGTTTAAAAATTAAAATTGTGTTTGGTGGATTAGCCTATCATCAGGTCCTTGTAGGCTAATATTGGTGTTTAGAGGGCCTCTTGTGGGAGTTATATGTTTCTTCAGATGGCAATTTATAGTGTTTTCTTCTCCAGTACTTGGGCATATTTAGAGATGACCTTCCCTAGGTGTTTTAGGCTCTATTTGTATACACTTACTATTTTTAGTAAGTCTCTTGGACGTGGTTGTCCAACCTTACTATATATAGTAAGGCATCCATATGAGCAATCTGAGTAGTGGGCTTCCCAATGCGTTGTCAAAATTAATTGATGTTGATTATTTATGGAGTTATGATATTTTAATTATTATTAAAGTGATTACTTAAATAATAATTATATTATAAAGGTGGATATCATTAATGACTTTATAATAAAGGCTTATTTAATAGCATAAAGTCAAATCATTTAAGTCATTGAGATGAGCACCCACATGAGATATATTATAAGGCAACAAAAGAAAATATATTTTATTATATTTAATGACTTAAAAGTGCTTTGGAAATCATGCCATTTGGGGAGAGTATAAAAGATTTTGAAAAAATCATTCATTATTCATTCAACAATTTGCAAATTTTCAAGAGTTTTGGCTATGAGAAGAAAACAAGGGTTTCTGCTGCAATTTGGTCTTGGAGAACGTGATTTCTTTCAGATTGTGCATTCTACAGGTGTGAAATACCACCCAAAGTTTGCATCTTCAAGTGGCTTCAATCACCGGTCACAATTGTGCACATTGGAGTTGATTTTCAGAGATAATTTACAAGTTTGGTTGAGCAGATCAGAAGTATACATTAGGGGTTGATTGCTGATATGTATCATTGCTGTTTGCATCCAATTTGGAAGCCACGTGGGAGTCAAAGACCAGGTCGTACAGTTCATTTGTTGGGCCATACTTCCTCTAGGCTGGGCGTGATATCTCTAGGCTGAAATGCCTAAGGGTTTGGGGTTCCATCTTCACCAATAGGGGCGGCTAAATTAATGATCTCAATCTGCAACCAAATTAAGGTGGAGAAACTAGTGTATTGAGCAAGGCATCCATACATAAGGGTTTCTAGGCTGCTGTCATAGATTTCCAAAATTGCAACTATATTGCTTGGCTTTCTAGGTATATATATTCCTTTGCATTTCCTGGCATAATCTTGCAAAACCACAAAAAACCACAAAAACACAAAAACCCAAAAAAAAAAAAAACAGTCAGAAATCAGTTAGCAGATATCCAATTGGGGGTGGGATATCTCATTTCACTTTGTACTTGTAGGTGGCTCACCAATGCAACTGAAAGGGCAAGCCTAATAGTGGAAGGGCAAAAGAAGGAATGGAAAAAATATGGCTGCACCATTCTTTCAAATGGGTGGATGGATGGGAAAAATTCAAAAAACTCACCATTATCAATCTTTTGATAGCTTCAAATGGTGAGGTTGTTTTTCTAAATCAATCGATGCCTCAAACAAGGTATAAAATGTCTAAGGGTGAAGAAAATTGTCATGGAGGTGGGCATAGAAAATGTGGTGCAAATCATAACTGATAATGTAGTAGCATATGTGGTGGCTAGGAGATTGCTCCAAGACAAACAGAAGAGACTTTTTTGGACACCTTGTGCAGCACATTGTCTTGACCTTCTTTTGGAGGACATAGAAAAAATTGAATAGGTAACACCAGTTGTAGATGATGCAAGGAGCATCACAAAATTTATCTACAATCACCCTTGGGTTCTTCAATTGATGAGAGATCACACACAAGGGAAAAAGTTGGTAAGATCGAGTGTCACAAGGTTTGCAACGATTTTCCTAACATTGCAAAGCATTATTGGTTCTTTGACTGCTTTGAAACAAATGTTTGTGAGTCAAGCATGGCTAGATTCATCTTATTCGAAGAAGCCTGAAGGAGAGAGGGTTGCAAGGATAATCTTTGACAACCTTTTTGCACAAAAAGCTACAAAGTTCGTGAAGGTAACCTCTAAACTTTGAATTTAAATTCAAAATTGAATATTTTATTTTTTAATTTAAGTCTTTCATTCTGATTTACATCTTCAATATTTTTGTACTTGTAAATTGTAGGTGTCAAAGCCCTTGGTTAGAGTTCTTTGTTTGGTAGATGGGGATCAAAACCCAATGGGGTATATTTATGAGGCCATGGATAGGGCGAAGGAGTCTAACAGAAATTATTAAAGGGGGCAGCCTCAAATTTGATCCCATATGGGAGATCATTGATAGGAGGTGGAACAATCAACTCCACCAACCCATCCATGCAGCAAGGTACTTCCTCGACCCTCGTTTTTTCTATTCAGACACCTTTGATCCTAATGGAGAGGTTATGGAGGGCCTCGCCACATGTATTCAAAGGATGACACCCCAGGTTGAGGTGAGAGACCTCATTATAAAATAATTGGAAAGTTACAGGGCTGGAAGTGGTAGACTCTTTTCTTCAGAGCTATCTATCCGAAGAAGAACCACTCAAACACCAGGTATAAAATTTGGAGTCTTTATTTGATATGCATCTTACAAGTTACAAATTTTAAATTAACTATTTGATAATTTGATAAAATAATTTTTGACTTTGCTTTCTAACTCTTGAATATTTTATTTTGTAGAGTCTTGGTGGACAAATTGGGGCACAATTACTCCAAATCTCCAAAGACTTTCCCTTCGCATTCTATGCCAATCTTGTAGTGCATCCAATTGTGAGCGCAATTGGAGCTTGTTCGAGGCAGTCCAAACAAAGAAGAGGAGCAAATTAGCCCAAAAACGCCTCAATGACCTTGTCTTTGTGCAATACAACCCTTGGTTGCACACAAGAAGGGTAGAGGACAAATCAGAGGATCCTATTAATTTGGATGAGATAGATGCTTATAGCGACTAGACAGGGTGGGATGAGCAGCCTGCATTGTTTACAATTACCGAGGATGAGATTTTGCATTTTGAGAGAAAGCAATGGAGGATGTGGAACTAGGTGTAGTTGGAGATGTAGGGTTGGATGACATTGATTAGGCTGAGGAGGAGTCATTGCCATCTACCACCAAGATGGAGGTCGAGCCACTGCCTTCCATGCCAAGCGAGGAGCCACAATAGACTCTAAGGACTAGGACCTCTACCTCTCCCCTAGTTTTCAGTAGATTAGGGAAGAGGAAGATGAAAATATTACATTTACTTTTAGTTTTTCAGTTTACTATTTTCATTTTGTCAGCTATCTATTGTATCAGGCTATCAGCCATCAGGATACTGCATGAGGATGCGATTTTGTATTCAATTTGCATTCAAATCAATCAAATTTAATAGAAAACACTTTTGAACTCATTTATGGACTCATTGCATACATCTTGTCAATGAATTTTGCCAAAAAAATGTGTTTCTAAAGTAATTTAAGCAATTTTTTAAGTTGTCGAGTTTTTGCCGAGCCCGAGTTTTCCAACTATGTGGAGTAGTAACATTCATACATTGTAAATTTAAAACCTTGGATATAAGGAACACTTGTACTTAAAAAGTAAGAACTGTGGAAAGAGAAAAAGGCAAGAGAAAGAATTTGTGGTGGTTGGAGAATCAGAGACCAAAAACATGTGAAAATATGTGAAAGAGTTTTAGTTCGGACAAAACACTCAGAATCAAACATGAGAAAATAAAATTTTAACACTTACCGGTCAGCAGAATGATTCTCAATGATTTTATTAATTTAGAATGTTCATTTGAGACCAGAAGCATGTCAGTTCTACCTAATTGTTTTAGATCTATAGTTTATAATCCATGAACAAAACTTTGGTTATGTTCTAATCTACTCAACTTTTAATGTGTTTCTTAATGTAACTTTATGAGCCTTGTATGTCTCCATTTACAAGGAGAGAACGTCACATTTTCCAACAAGTATTGACTTTGTTGATGTATGATAGCTTAGGTCTGATATAAACAATGATTGTTATAAGCATCATCATTGTTTATATTAGATCTATTGCTCTTTAATATTTTTGGAAATAAGTAATCGACTTTATAATGCATGTATAAAATCGAACTCAAATAGATGATGATCATATACACCATGTTTGAAGACACGTATTTGTTAATCTGGTTAATCGTGAATGGTTATCAGATCTTCTGGAACCCGCGCGCTCAAAGGAACACGTCCCTTGAGCGGACGTGTCTCCAAGTGTGGAGACATGTCCTCTCAAGAGGCGTGTTCCTTGGATATGGAACCCGTGCACTCAAAGGAACACGTCCCTTGAGCGGACGTGTCTCCGAGTGTGGAGACACATCCTCTCAAGAGACGTGTCCCTTGGAGGCGGGTCTCCCTAATACAAAGGTTGAGTCCATTTCTAATATGCAGATCATCAAAATTTATTAATGTTCTGCATCCAGTACATTCGGCAGTAAGAGAAGTATTTAGAAAATTCATATTTGTCTCAGAATTTATCACTTAGAATTTTTGTCATTAGTTTATTCTTAGTATTAGGATCCCATCCTGTTGTAGATTTGATTACATTTACATGGTATCAAAGCCACGTTGTGTGAATCCTAATCAAATCTGAATACCAATCTGCTCAAGAAAAATTCGTATTTTCCAGAATCGAATTTACTTCACATTCTTCATAATGTCAAGTGTGATCAGATTTGAAGATCGCCTTGCAGGAGCAGACAATTTCACATCATGGAAATTTAGAATCATGATGATCCTTAGAGAGAATAAGTTAGATTCACTTGTGAAAGAAAACTTGGAGGAACCAAAGTCTGAATCTGAGAAAACTCAATGGACAGAAAACAATGAAAAGGCCATGAAAATCCTAGTAGATGCAGTTAGGGATCACATAGTGCCCATCCTAGCAAAACATGAAACTGCATACCAAATGTTCAAATCTCTTGAGAAAACTTATGAGATTAACAACACCTGCAGGACTCTTGCTTTAAAAAGGCAAATCAACAATGCTCAAATAAACAAAGGAGAGTCCATTAATGCATACTTCATGAGGATTATTGAACTGAGAGATCAATTATCCATAATTGGATTTCAGATTGATAGCAAAGAATTAACTCTAATTGCATTAGGAGGCCTACCAAACTCATGGGAGTCATTTATTCAAGGAATAAGTGCAAGATCCAAACTCCCTAAGTTTGACAGACTAAGAACTGACTGCCTTCAAGAAGAAACAAGACTCTCCTCAAAAGAAAACAAACAGAAAAACATAGATGAAGAGATTCATGCACTCAACACATTGTCTAATAAAAGGAATAAGAAAAACTCCTACAAGAAAGGATCTTTTAAAAGAAAGAGAAATTCCAATGGAAAGGGATCTTCTAAGAAGAAAGACATTTCTCAAGTGCAATGCTTTAGGTGTGATCAATATGGCCACTATGCAATGAAATGCCCTGACAGATCAAAGCAACAAGCATCCTTTGCCAAAGTAGGAAAGACAAATTCAGATCATGAATCTGAGAACTTTGTGTTCTATTCAGCATTATCTAGTCAAGTATCTAACAATTTCAACAACTGGGTAATTGATAGTGGTTCTTCGAGGCACATCACAGGGTTCAGAGAAAACTTAGACACTATGTTTGAAGAGTCTGATGAAGATGTAACAATTGGGGATGACTCTACACATCAAGTAAAAGGGGTTGGAACTTGTTCCATCACATTGAAATCTGGTCTCTCCCTTCAACTCACTGGAGTCTTATTTGTACCTGGTATAAAGAGGAATCTCATATCCATCTCCGCACTTGAAGACAATGGTTATAGAGTTACTTTCATGGATGGGAAAGTTCTAGCATGGCCTATGAACTCAACAATCAAGAAAGCCCAAATCATAGGTGTGAGACAAGGGTACCTTTACAAACTATGCACTGAAGTCAATCAAGCCCTTACCCTTGACACCTTTGATTCAAATGAAATCTGGCATAGAAGATTAGGACACCTTCATTTCCGTGCCCTACCTTCTATGGAAAAACTTGTAACAGGGTTACCTAAGTTAAAATCATCTCATGAAGGAAATTGTAAAGGTTGTGCCTTAGGAAAGAATTCAAAGGGATCCTTTCCCACTAGTTTGAGCAAAACTCTAAATGTGTTAGATCTGGTTCATTCCGACTTATGTGGACCCATGTTTGTACCTTCTAAAGCAAGATTTCTTTACTATGTCATATTCATAGATGACTTCTCTAGGAAAACCTGGATCTATTTCCTTAAGTGTAAAGAGTCAATAGAAATCCTCAAAAGGGTTCAAAGAGTCTTCAAAAGCACTTACGTAAAAACTGAAGAAAAATAAAACCTTAAGGACGCATTACAATGGGAAAGAATACACCTCGAATTTTTAAAGAATTCCGCGATGAGTATCGGAATTAAGAGGGAGTTCATGTTGGCTTACAACCCCTCAACAAAATGGGCTCTGCCGAAAAGGAAAAAAATAGGAACCATTGTAGAAGCTACCAAAGCAATGTTGCTTGATCAAAATATTGAAACCTCCTTCTGGGCTGAAGCCTCTAGGACTGCTGTCTACATCCAAAATAGATGTCCTCATTCTTATCTTGACAACAAAACTCCTGAAGAAGCATTCACTGGCATAAAACCTGACATTAGTCACTTTAGGATTTTTGGTTGTCCCGTCTATATTCATGTGCCCAAGGAGAAGAGATTCAAACTTGAACCTTCCGGAAAGAAAGGGATATTTATGGGATATAGTGAAACCTCCAAAGCCTATAGGATATACATACCCGGGCAGAAACAAATTGAATTGAGCAGGGATGTTATCTTTGAAGAAGACATTGCATTCAAGAGGGCAAGAAGTTCTAGTGAGACTGAAACCTATTCCCTTAGAGTACCTGAAATGGAACTTGCTCCTGAGATTCAAAGGGAGCATCCTGAGGAAATGTCACATGAACTTCCTTCTACTTCAAATGAGAATACAGATGTCAACGGCAGAAAGAGACCACTTTGGGCCAAGAAGATGATCAAAGAAGCAGAGAATCATGCAGCACCCAAAGGAACGTTCAGGGAGAGCAAAAGACCCAAACGCTTCTCTAGCTATGTTGCTCTTATGAATGACATCATAAACTCCGAACCTGTCAGTGTTTCAGAAGCCTTCAGACATCAAGCATGGAAAGATGCAATGACGGAGGAATATCAATCCATTCTAAAGAATGATGTATGGGATGTAGTGCCTAGACCAAAAGGGAAATCTGTTGTCTCTTCCAAATGGCTCTTCAAAATCAAGCATGTTGTTGATGGCAGTATAGAAAAACATAAAGCACGTTTTGTGGCAAGAGGTTTTTCTCAAAAGGAAGGTATTGATTACGAAGAAACATTTGCACCTGTTGCCCGTTACACATCAGTGAGAGCAGTGTTAGCCATTGCAGCAGCTAAAGGCTAGAAGATCCATCAAATGGATGTGAAAACTGCCTTCCTGAATGGAACCATTGAAGAGGAAGTCTATTTGGAACAGCCTGAAGGTTTTGTGATACATAAACCTGACGCACATGTATGCAGACTGAAGAAAGCTCTCTATGGACTTAAACAGGCTCCCAAGGTCTGGTATGAAAGAATTGACAGCTATCTCTTGGGATTAGGATTTTCCAAGAATGAGGCTGACTCCAATCTCTACTTCAAGGTAATCAAAGGTGATATGCTAATAATTATTTTATATGTTGATGACCTACTGATAACAGGAGAAGATCACCTCATTGCTCAAGGGAAGCAGGATCTAATTTCTGAATTTGACATGAAAGACTTGGGCATTCTTCACTATTTCCTAGGTTTAGAAGTATGGCAGAAATCAGAGGGCATTATACTAAACCAAGGGAAGTATACTATTGATATTCTGAAGAAATTTGGAATGTTGGACTCAGAACTCCATGTCTACACCTATGGGAAACCAACCTTCACAAATTGAAAGAAGCAAAGAAAGAGAATCCAAGTGCGTATCATCCAACCCTTTACAGTACGTATGATTGATCCTGATGGACCGCTAACACCGCACTGATATTTGTTATGCAAGAATGTTCTACCATGTGTGACCCAAAGGAAAATTCACTTAATGGTCAGAAACATATTTTTGGTGATATCTTCAAGGCACTATTGATTTGGTCTTCTTTACAAGAATGATCAACTAGATTCACATAAGTACTCGATTCAGATTGGGCTGGAAGTGTAACCAATCGAAAAAGCACATCAAGATGTTGCTTCAGTTTAGGATCGGCTATGATCTCCTCGATTTGCAGAAAACAATCTTCAGTTGCACAGAGCTCAACAGAAGCCGAATACATTGCAGCCTCAATGGGAGCAAGAGAAGCAGTTTGGCTTCGTAAATTGCTTGTGGGACTCTTTGGTGAGCCCTTGAATCCTACAATTATTCATTGTGATAATCAGAGTTGTATCAAACTCTTTGTAAATCCTGTCTTTCATGATAGATCTAAGCACATTGAGATCCCCTATCATTATGTAAGAGATATGGTGGAAAGGAAAGTAATTCAGTTGGAGTATATTAGTACAAATGATCAAACTGCAGACATTCTCACCAAGCCTCTCTCCCGAATCAAGGTAGAGCACTTCAGGAAGAAACTTGGTATGGTTGAAATGTAATTTGTTATTTATGTTTGAAATCCAAATTGTTTATCAAATTATACTAATATATAAAGATGTTTAAATGTGTAAACTCTTTTGTCATGTGTGTGACTCCATGACTTTATGGGCCTACTCCCCCTGTGTACATTATTGAAAGGTGACAATCTTTCTAATAATGAACACTTGTATTTGACATTGTAAAGTGACGACTCTACAATGATAAACTATCATGATAGATATCATGTGACTTGATATCTATGGATATGTCATGATAGTATCTCTTGGACACTTTGGTTGATATCATGGGACTTGATATCATTTGTAGATCATTGTGATCCTTAAGAGATAATCATGGTGGATATTTATATCCGTGAATATGCCATGAATTATGGTAGACATCATGTGACTTGATGTTAGTGCACATACCATAATGAAGATGTGTTATGAAGAATGCCATGTGACTTGACAACTTTGAGAAAACATATCTTCGATATCACGTGTGAAGGTGATATCTTCACTTATTTGATTTGAAATATCTTCCCTAAGCTAAGAGGGAGTGTTGATGTATGATAGCTTAGGTCTGATATAAACAATGATTGTTATAAGCATCATCATTGTTTATATTAGATCTATTGCTCTTTAATATTTCTGGAAATAAGTAATCGACTTTATAATGCATGTATAAAATCGAACTCAAATAGATGATGATCATATACGCCATGTTTGAAGACACGTATTTGTTAATCTGGTTAATCATGAATGGTTATCAGATCTTCTGGAACCCGCACGCTCAAAGGAACACGTCCCTTGAGCGGACGTGTCTCCAAGTGTGGAGACACGTCCTCTCAAGAGGCGTGTTCCTTGGATAAGGAACCCGTGCGCTCAAAGGAACACGTCCCTTGAGCGGACGTGTCTCCAAGTGTGGAGACACATCCTCTCAAGAGACGTATCCCTTGGAGGCGGGTCTCCCTAATACAAGGTTGAGTCCATTTCTAATATGCAGATCATCGAAATTTATTAATGTTCTGCATCCAGTACATTCGGCAGTAAGAGAAGTATTCAGAAAATTCATATTTGTCTCAGAATTTATCACTTAGAATTTCTGTCATTAGTTTATTCTTAGTATTAGGATCCCATCCTGTTGTAGATTTGATTACATTTACAGACTTAAACCAAGAATTAGATTAATCTATTTGGATCACAAACTTACATTCCTTCCGGGCATGCTGATGTATTGCTGCCCAGCTGAAGTGCTCGGATTGTTGTTCTCTGTTTGCCAATTATAGCTGTAAACCCAGAAACATGAGGTATCCTAACATCAGTGATAGTATATCTCAAGAATGTGCGAGCACTAAAACATATAGCAGTTGTGTTCAAGTTAAGGAAATTCAAATTTCTATGTCTCCTTGGACAATTATATGCATGATTGCAGCAGAAAAGTAGATTACAAGAAGTAAAATATCCCTGCAGTTATGAGTGCATTTAAAGGAAAGATCCCTGAAATATAACTTTACCCTAAACAGGTAAAACAAACAGCTATAAACCAAGTGATAAAAGAAAGTAGAGTGGATGCTTTTTAAAGTGTCAAAGGGGAGTGGGCAGGGGAGGAAAGTAGATATAAAGGAAGGTGGATTACTAGATTATGAAAAGGAGAGGCCAAAAGCATGAAAAGAGAGGAGGATTCAATAGCAAAAGATTTTAAAAAGAACATAAACCACATGAATTGCAGTGTCTCTGGTAAGTGAAACAATAAATTTGTCCTAAGACTATTACTTCTACCAGCTTTAAAAATGAGCAGTAGCATTTATCAATATACAATTTTAAGGAAGCAGAAGAGATGGTGCCAAAAGAAAAAACAAGAAACATTAGAAAAATATAAAATGTTTGAAAAGAAAAGCAAATGAAAACAGAAAAAGAAATTTCAATATACTGGGATAAGAAAATTAGTTATGTCCACGACCATGTAAATAGTTAGATTTAAAAGTAATATCCTCACTTCTAGTCCGGTTTACATCTACAGGAAGAATGTTAACTTTTGGCTTCATTTAATCAAACTAAAAGCAAAATAATTGATAATGACTAAAATTTGGGGCAGTAGGAAATCTATGACAGTGCCATAAAATTAATTAAAAGAGAAATAATACTTTTGGTATAGAACAGAGACATGCAAGGGTAGATAAGACAATACTTACATCTAGGTGGGAAGGCCACCAATACTGTCGACAAATCTGGCTTTAGAGACTGATTTGTGATGCATATGCATCTTGCTACTTTCCATGATACCTTAGAAGGAGACTGGATGATTGGATGTAGCATCTGTTCCATCGTCGCAGTGTTATTCTTTAAGAGTTCCATAGATGTATCTAATAATGCAGGTGATTGTATGTCACCTGACTCAGTTTCGTTGAGTTTCAACTCAGCCAGAGATGAGGACAATCCAGATGGTAATAAGGCGGTAGAGAAGTTGATAACAAGTTTATGACTGAACAAATATTGACCGGATGCTATCTTTATTCCCTTGTAGACTCTACTTTCCTGTACAGAATTCTTAAAAGGCATTTCAGTGAAACACAAAAGAAAATATTAAAAACATAAACAAAAAAAATCCATTTCTTTTTGGCTGAGATTTTCTACTAGAAAGAAAAACCTCAGTTCTAATAATTTTTTAGCCACAAACTGTAAACATAAAGTATATTTTTGTCAACTATTTCTACCTCTAAACTTATAAACTATGATTCCCTTGAGTGGAATATTATAAATTCATGTTCCTATATGGAACCTTCACATATATCTTCAAAATTAAAAACAACACTTATTTCTCTCATCCAGCAGCCTTCCCTTTCTTTCTTCTAGAGCAGAAACATGTCAAAAGATATTCCCTGGTACAGATAAGGTGGGTGTGAATGTATACTAAATGAACCTTAAAGGACTAAGATCTTTGACCAACATCTTCTCAAGCCAAGACAAACATATTGAAGCAAAGCTTAACCTTACAAATGCTAGGAAACAATAGAATGTAGAGAGCATCATTTAAGCAATTTTCATGGAACTGTGATCATACCTTACCAATAAGCAAACCAGCCACTGCCATGCGAAGTACCTGCAAAGAAAAAATCTTATGAGAGATTGTTATCCAATACTTTAAGCCATGGAGCTGATAATAAATATCCAGAGAACAAGGATCAACAGTTTCCATTTGCAGACCTACTAACAATGAAACTAAACACCTTACAATATTGGGTAATAGCTCACCAAATATTATGTATAGACTAACACATTGCAAGTAAATGCAAAAAGATAACACAGCAGAGAACCATAAGTGAATGCATAAAAAAGCAAACCAGAAAGAGAGGAAGTATCAAACACTGATGTGAATCCTATATCTTCCATAGTTTCACTTGTAGCATTTATTTTAGGTGTGATATTTTGTATCTGCCCTTTGTTACAGGTAAATGAATGGAGAACCCTGTTTGACTCTATAGTCTCGCATCAATAGTAAAATCTCTAGTTCCCTATACAATTGACCACATATCCCTGACACTTCCAACATTAGAAGCATTGGTCTCCAATGCATTCAATTTTTCTTCAAAGTTTCATGTTCATGGAAGAGTGATGTTTCTCTGGACAAATGAGATATGCATTCCTGATTCTTGATGAGTCCCTTTTGTTATTTGGAACAAAAAAGCATTAACTCTGTGCATTTAGCTCTTAATTTAGAGCCATCTTCGACTCGAGGAAAATATAAAACAGATCCAAGTATTCATTTTCAATAAAATAATCATTGGTCAACCACAAAATTTAACTTTAAAAAAATTCACTTATTGGCTTTCCAACAAGCTGGGGCAAGGAAGAGATCACAATACCTATAGACATTGCTCAATATTATGTTAAGGGTCCTCAAAACAATCATTTTCGAAAAGGTTATTTAGGATAAAAGAGTCCAGGTGATCACCAGGGTCCTCAGGTTCAGTGTTTGACAAAATTCATAATTGTCATCCTAAAAATCTTTAACATATAATAAAGCAACTGATATTAAATATCTGTGTCATATATTCTGTAATCGTAGACATTAAATGAGAGAAGATTGGATCCTTGCCATCAAATTCATTTGAATGCCATTCACAGTTTTGATAACATAAAGAATTTGTTCTGCAAATGTACCCAGTGTTATAAATAAATTTATTCAGTGCAGGTGATATATAAAAATAAGTTACAATGTACTGAAGATTATGCCTCCAAGATCAATTTGACAATCATTTACCTCAGCGAGTCCAGTTAAAAAAGCAGTGCTTTGTAGAATATTAAGGTCTTTTTCATTAAATTTAGTTGAAATAGACAAATGACTTCTTAATAAATTTGGCTTCAACTTTTACAGAAAAATTTGCAAATATCTGTTCTTCTCCCAAATAACCACTCAACCTGCACTGCTAGGTGACCTAAATTGGTGAGGCGGGCAGTGGAACAATTCAAAGGTCTTGTAGCTTGTGTACGTCTGTTTTCAATGATCTAATCAAGCTCAACAGGAACCATACAACACAAAAGTTTTATGACATGTTCAATAGACAGTGCTTATTGCTCCACTATATGCAAAAACTAGGGTCAAATTTACTCAGTTAGCCATCTATTGAAGACTGAGATAAACGCAAAAGATCAAGCCCAGAGGTTGTTCTTCCAACCTGCTTGGAGATGAAATAAGAGCCATGATGCAGAGTTGTAAGTTTGCAAGGAGGACTTGATTAATACTCCTCATTTCATATCTTTCCAGCTAAACAAGTCTAACATGATGAGATGATGTGCTCTGAAAACTAGTGCCTTCGGCAAAAACATTAATGCATTAATATCACTTGTGTACAATTCATATATTTTATGCTCAAATTTAAAAAATGCATAGTTATGCTACTACAACATGGATTAGATAATATTTCTGACATATATGAAAAAGCTTGATCTTGGAAACACCAAAACATAAATGCCTTTTTCCTTTTCATTTGAAAGCTAGTCGTCCATTGGCAATCACCATGTAAACAGGAAAAGTCTATCAAGCTCAACCCCGAGAATTGAACTTGCAACATGTTATTAGCATGGGTACACCAGTGTCAAATTCACCAAAATGGATTCTAACTATTTATTTACTGAAAATGTAAGAAATATGTTGAATTGCTTGCCCCCATAGTGCTGTAAATAAAATGGCATGGAAAGAAGATGAATGATAGCAAACCATCACCATGCACAAAAGTTTATTGTTGAGAAACCCTGAGTGAGAACTCCTCGAAGGATAAGGACGTGCCTCATACACCAATAAGAAAAGATTACAAAACAAGAATCACCAATAGAGCATCAAAAAGCCATCATGAAATAGAACATACTTCTCAAACAACTACCAAGCTTGCTCTGCAATGACTCTTCTAGTCAAGAAAAAGAATGACACTTACTACACTACTGCAAGCATCAAACAACTCTAGATGCCATTAAAGAAGGCTCCAAGTGTCTTTTGATACATTGAAAGGGTTAAAAATCAGATGTCTATACTTCCTCCTCCCCCTGTCCCCCAGAAATTGAAGCTCAATAGTCATGCTCCTCAGTCACTTTGAATTCCTTCTTTCTGGGAAGATTTGTGCCATCCTTTGTCTCATTTGGACTGTTTGAAATGAACCCAACCTAACAAGTTTACATGGTCTAAG
>VDFB02122410.1:0-20161 GCA_007258455.2 Sequoia sempervirens | reverse complement strand
TATTGACGAACCACAAGTTACAGTGGTGAGCACTCCTAAGACATAATCAACTTAGGTGCGTGCTTTCAAAAGTTTTTTACGTTTAAATTAAATACACATCATAGATCTAATTTAATTTTTTCATTTACATACACGTGTGAATGATCTATATGAACTTTTGTAAATCTATATGCAGGGATTTCATGAGATACCCATGGTGGGTGCACCTAAGACATCATCGGCATTTATGCATGGGCAATCTCAAGTGTGTGATCATGAGGTCATATCATTTGAGGTTGTAAACTTTACTTTAAATCTCCTATACAATTTTTATGGACCTTTTAAATATATATATATATTCAAGGTTTTCACATATTGTTTGTAGCTTTATATGAATATGTAGGATATAGTAGATCAGGCATTTGCATCTTCTCAAGTGACAGTTATGCTACCCGTTGAAGAAAATGTGTCGGTAGATTCACATAATCATATGGTAATTTATGCATACTAGAAATCATTTTTACTATATTTACTAGGTATTTAATTAAATTTATTTTTATCTAAAAGTTTATATTTTCAAGTTTAAATATATTTAATTATATCAAAATTTCTAAAATAATTTAAATCTAATTTCAAGTTTCTTGTACTCTTTTACAGCATGATGTAGGTACATCTAGTCGACATGGAACAAAGAGGAGACTTGATTTGACTGATCATCATGAAAGTTAGATGGTTTTATATTTTATGGACTATAGATCTCTAGTTTTATTTAAATATATGTGTTGGACTTGACATATAAATTTTATGGACTATCTATCTCTAGTTTTATTTTGAACATGTTATTATCATATTTGTGTTTATTTATATTAGTTGACTTTAATATGATGACTATATATGTAGTCAATCATGAGATCGTGTTATGTTCATTTTCATGATTATATGCACTCATGTATCTATATTTATATTTTATCAAATTTGCAAGTAATACATGTACTATATAAATTCATATCTAGAATCAAATTTCATATATATAATTTATCACATGGTAGGTGAAAAATTAAAACATTCCTTAAATAGTTTAGATCATATTCATAATAAATTATGGCTAGGTAATTTTAACTATTTTTTCCAATTAGATAGCAAATATTTGAATCAATAAACAAAAAAATATCTACTCGTATGTATAAAATGTATAATCTGTACAATTGAATATATAAAATGTGGTAAATACAAGACACGAAATGTATAATCTATAAAATTGGAACAAGATATTTAAAAAGTGACATTGAACAAACATATATAATGTATATTGATGTTTAATACAACTATATAACATGATGAAACATATATATGCATGTAGATACAATTAAAGCTTATCAACTTTTAGGTGAAGACCAAAAATTGATATTTACATAGTCTCTTGATAAAATAATTTTTCAGTTCAACAATCACATGGTAGACCGACTTGATGAGAACCTGCAAAAATAATTAATGTAAGTAACTACAATTTTTATGAGTCATTTAAGTAAAAAAATCATGTGAGAAAAGAACAATATATAGTAAATTCCATACAAATTCAAATGATGTTTTCCATAGGATGGATTAAGGGGACCTAAGAGGATATATAGATTAAAGGGGGTCTCAAGAGAATGCCTTAAGGGGAGTTAAGAGGATGGCTTAAGAGGATTCATCTCATGAACCCTAGGATATGGCTTAACAGGTCCTAAGAGGATGACTTAAGGGGAATTATGAGTGACTTAAGGGATGCAAGATTGTGGATTAAGGGTATGTAAGAGGATATGACTTAAGGGTCCTTTAAGAAGATGGCTTAAGGGGATGCAAGAGGGTGGATTAAGGGGAGTTGATAAAATTAATTAAAGGGATGTAAGAGAGTGGATTAAGGGGATGCAAGAGGGTGGATTAAGTGGAGTTGATAGAATGACTTGAAGGGATGTAAGAGGGTGGATTAAGGGGAGTTGATAAAATGACTTAAAGGGATGTAAGAGAGTGGATTAAGGGGATGAAAGAGGGTGGATTACGAGGAGTTGATAAAATGAATTAAAGGGATGTAAGAGAGTAGATTAAGGGGATGCAAGAGGGTGGATTAAGGGGAGTTGATAGAATGACTTGAAGGGATGTAAGAGGGTGGATTAAGGGGAGTTGATAGAATGAATTAAGGGGATGCAATAGGATGGATTAATGGTACATAAGAGGATGACTTAAGGGATTTTAAGAGAATGGCTTAAGGGGATATGAAATCAATTATAAACTTTTTATAAAATGATAATGAATTAAATTTAGTTTTATATTTATGCTATCAATTAAATGTATCTAGAACTATATATAGTTACCTGTCTCTAGATTCAAAATCTATTGTAATATATGTGCATCTCCTCTTTTTTTTGTAAACTATCTAATTTTGGGAGACCTGAAACAAAAAATGATATAAAACTTTAATTAGGAAATGATTAAAGATAAATATATATCAGTTAAATATATATACAACTATATATACTTACCAATATTTATTTAATCTATTGTACCATCTGCATCCTCTCTTTTTTTGTAATGCATCTATGATTGTTTCATGATTATCCATTGAAAGTTTCCATAAAAATTTGTTAGCAGGCCTCCCTTGATATCTAACTAGTTTTATATTGGTTACCAAAATCAAATGTGAATAATGTATAATCTTCTCGTGTCTCTCATAATCTTCAAATGCAGGTAAGCCATTCTTTCTCATCAAATATTTTAAAATCTGAGTGCCAATAACAACCACTAAACCAATTGGATACTCAAAGTTTTCATCATCCACTCTAGGATGTACCAACTCATTTTTTCTCTCAAAACATCTAGCCAACCAGTACTTTGTCTCCTCTTCATTCCCCTCAGGTGCAACAACAACATACACATGTCCTGCAAAAATAAATACAAAATTCAATAAAGAGTGACTTATTGATAGGGAGGTTGGATGAAAGAATCACTGTTTCATGCTTTGGGTCTTGCTTGGAAGACTCCTAGGTGTCTTACTTCACCACCTTAACCTTTAGGACCTTCCTCATGTTTAGGTACCCCTGGTTCTCCTGGCCAACCCCACTACCATCACAATTCAACCTACCAAGTCAATCTTGGTGCAATATCTCTAACTCTTCCTTAGCCTTAATCTACCCTAAAGAGTAACATCCCCCGAGAACTAAAGCTTAGTTTTGTAAGGGTATGGAGATGCTTCTACTGACTTAAGTCCACCTTGTTAAGGCTTAGAAAGATCCACCTAACTCCATCTTTTCATCGCTTCCACCAAACCCTCATTTAGGGTTAAAAAAAGCTACTAACCTAGGAGCCCCAATTAGGTCTCCACTTCCGAGAAAACAGGTTGTCTCTCCTAACTTTCCAAAGAAATCAGAATCTTTCCTTTGGCTTCTTGGTGCTTATGCCTACCACTTGAATATTTTAAAGGTCTTAACCCTCAACTGGCCGTACCTAGGCCTAAACCATAATTTGGCAATAATTAGGTCTTTTTAAGCCATTTTCCTATCCTTCCTACAACTGTTAGAGATTACTAACACCAGATAGTTAGATGGAGCTTCCTCCTACATTCAATACCTTGTCAAGGCTCATGTCTGCCCTCTCCACACCATGTTTTTCTAGGAGATGAACACCCCTGCAACCCAAGTGCTCTACACTTGTCTTCCCTAGCCAGACTCTTCATAGCTTGCCTAGGAGAAGACTCTCACAGTGATATCCTGACTACTAAAGACTCCTAACCCTACAATATTTACAATCATGGAGTCTAGCCACAATCCCAAAAATCTCGTACACTAGGTACAGTGGAAATGTGAACTAAACCTCCATTTTTCACAGTCTACCAGTCAGAACAGCAACTAAAAGAAACAAACTAATTACACAAGACTGCTTGAAATGAATAAACTAGCTACCTACTATTCCATTGGAAGATAAATGCACTACTTCCTACATGTTACATAGTGTCATGATCACTCCATTAACACACAATTCAAAGAAAAAACAAAAACTAGAAAAATTTACACCAATTTATCACTATCTTCTCTTGTATTCATAAGTTTCCAATAATACAAAATCTTCCAACCTTCTCTCAAGTCGAAGAACGCCTTATATAGGTTAACAAGAGTAGTTATTCCTCCCATTGTTTGGACATGTTAGTTACAATGTGGAAAAGTTGCAAAATACACCATTTTGCACTTGTTGCCAATTTCTAGTAAAATGAATTTTTAAACTCATCAGCAAAATGAGTTTCTAAACTCATCCACCCTTTCCACTCCTTAACCTACTAATCACTACTAAGAAGGACATACTCTAAAACCTCTAACTCTATCTCAATGGTCAACATGACCTTCATGGTAACACATCAAAAACAAAAATTCATCCTAGACTTCCTAATTGCCGAGTGTTTCCTAGGTGCTCTTGCACCACTTATATTTAATTCACATCTAAATATGCATACATACAAAATTCAACTCAATAAATAATGTACCTTCTTGTACAAGATCCAAAACATGATCATAATCATCTGATGCAAACACTTGATTATCTTCAATTGTTGTTCCATGTTGAACATGTGTCCATGTAGGTGTTAAGGCTCTTTGTTGCCATTGTTTGAACCATTCTATATTTTCACATGCCTTCCAATCACCTACAATACAAAATTGAAAAAATCATGCCAACTTCCTTGTCCATATTGTCCATGTGTTTGTATTCAAACTCTTAAACAAATGCTATTTTTTAGATACATTAATTGTTTCACAATCTTGTCGAGAAAAAATATCATTTTCTTCAACTAACCAAAAGAAGCATCGAATTGGGTTTGGGGCCCTAGCTCGATTGGCTAAATCTTTCCTGTTGTAGGAGGTTGTTCACGAGGTCTAGTCTCCCCCACCCCCGTGGTACTAGAGGGTGTGTCCCGCCAGCGCTGCCAGTCATGTTAAAAAGTTTACCAAGCACACTGTAGTTTATAGGGGGTCATGCTACCCGATTCCTACAGTCTAAAAAAAAAAAAAAGCATTGAATTATTGAGCTCTCACTTGTTCTTGTAGATAATTTGGTATTGCACCAATCTACAATTGCATGTGCATCTCTAAATTTCATAGCATCCTCAAATTTTAGTTGCTCTCTAGCAAGAGCTCTTTTCACACATGCACTTGCTCCATCGTGTTCTCCCTTACCATGACTAGCTTCAAAAAAACTCCATATGTGCTAGATATTATTTTCCTTATGAACTCTGCATAACCAATAAAAAATTCTAGAATTTTTGAATTGACCCGTACAATTATCTGACCATATGAGATGTTCTAGCATTTGAATTCCTCTCTCTTTTAAAATTATATAAAATATATCAAAACAATATTATACAAACTCAGATGAATGTAATCAATTATCACTTACATAAAAATTGTACTCTCTCAAAAAATTTCTATTATCTTTTGTACTATCTTCTGCATGTCTATAAACAATGTGAACAAATATAGCTACTTGCATTGAATTATAATATTGTGATTAAATTTCTTCTTGTGGAGCAAGAGTATAATTTTCAAAAAAATCAACAATTGACAATATAGTTCCAATTGGGAATGTGTTTTTACATAAATGAAATTGATTATCAAGCTAATGAGCATATTGAGAGTGTTGAACATATTTAGGTACAATCTTATCTTTAAATTCATTAATAAAAACATGCACACTAACTTTTCCACAATTAGCTCAACACGTTTTCTATTTTTTCCATCTTTTAAGGAATACTTAACAATTTTTTCTTTTGACATCCACTAATTGTTGTCTAAATTCATCTAAACTACTTTCATGCACACATTCTCCTAATAATGAAAAGTTACCACATCTATCACATTCTCCAAAAATGCATGATTTAAAAAAAAATGAGTTTCCATTTAAAGAGGGTTCGCAAAACAAACCTGCTATAAAAGCTTTGATTCTTTCAGGTGGCATATTAATACCACAAATGTCCTACATAATTTGGTTAGCATGTAGAGTGGATCATATATCAAAAAATATCATAATAATAACAAAATTGTATGATTCTTACAACAACAAGAGATTCATTGCTTATTAATTCTAACATACCAAGGTTTATAATTTTCAAATGATCTTTGACTTATGCTAATATTCAATGATAAGCTTGAAGCATCTAATTTTTTTTTATATAATTCAGTTTGAGTCATATCTAAGAGATGCTTTAGATGAGGTTCATGAATTTTGGAACCCACCCTTAATTTTAAGACATCTCTAATGTTAGGTGATATTCTTGTAATATCATGCCAAAATTTATCAATTAAAGATTTAAATTTATCAATTAAAGATTTAATTTCATTAGTTAATTTTATGTCTAATCTTTGGAGTCTACCACTAAAACTCCAACATTGATTAATAGGATCGTTTTCAATACTTTCTCTTCTTTTAGCAACTCTTATCAAAGTTCTAGGATTTACTTTTATACATTTACTAATCTTGACATTCTTTTATTTGAAGGTTGCTTTATCAACTAGAGCAGTTGTTATTGCATGACGAGCCATATTCTTATCTTTCGATCGACTTTTCTTACCTATAAAATCAATAGCATTAACAACACTAGATATTACTTGTTTTACTGAATCATCTTTCTTTTCTGGTTTTACAAAAACACCTAATTTTTTCATCACTTTTCTCATTTTCGACATTCTCATCAATTGCACCATGAGTTGACATTAGAATCCTAATTTCTTTCTATAAAAAAATATTTTATATATTTTATTTCCATAATTTCTAATTTTTCTCCAAGAAACTTTACCACAAAGGTTATCTAGCACATCTTTTTCAATTGTAAGAACATTTTCACCTTCATCATACAAGGGGTTTCATTTTAATTCACACAAGGGGTTTCATTTTCATTTTCAAATGTAAAAGGGATTTCATTCTCATTTTCATCAATATGAAGGATTTCATTCTCATTTTCATGAATACTAGGGATTTCATTCTCATAGGATATAATTTCATCATTTTTTTGTTTTTGCATTGTTTCAATGCTAATATTATTGATATCATCAATGGTGTATCCAACTTCATCTAAACAAGCAAGATAAATGTTATAAAAATTTGGGTTTGAACACATACCTAGATAGATTGTTTTAATAGGTGCATTTTCCATATCATTGGGAGGTGGATTTGAAGACATACTCGAAGTTGTTTGCATATCATTCAAAGTTGAGGTTGAGGGCATAGTTGGGTTTGTCTCCATAATTGCATTTTCTTCCATATTCACCATATCCACATTTGCATCATCTACATTCATTTCATCATTCATGGCTTCCTCATCAACATTCTTGGAACTAGATGCTTCCAAATTTTTCATTTGACAAATCCTTTCTCTCCTATCCCTTTGTCTTTTCACCTCCATATTTTTATTTGCTTGAATTTCTTTGGATGTCATTAACTTTCTACATCTTTTTTTTGTCTTTGCTTATGACCCATGGTTACCAAACCCTCTTTATGAAAAAAAATTCGAGAAACCTATTTTCAAATTGCCACCTCCTTCAAATATTCAAATTAAACTATATATTATGAAGACTGTTTTTCTATAAACTCTGAAGTACAAAAACATCATGAGTACATCCAAAAAGTCTCTTTTTCCAAATCTTCTTGTAAAAATTTCTTGTACTTGATTCCATTTCAGAAATTTTAACATGCACTTTATCTCTTCCAACAATTTGAATAGAATATGGCCTGCACAAGACAAATTTGTAATTTAAAAAACATAGAAAATGACACATTTCAGACCATACTGTAGAAAAGAAATGTTGTAGGAAAATCATGTTTTATCAGTATTTTCTAAATTAGGGAAAAACAACTATATCAAAAACATGTACACGTTATGAAACAAATATGCATTATGTTTTAGGAACGCTTACACTTTTTCATAACGCACGTGTTATTTAAAATTTGAATTCCCACAACACTTCCAGCCTTGGCTTTAGGCTTGGGAAAGGCTTAGCAATCCAAGCCTTAGCCTTTGACCTGTAACTAAAAAACTAAGGTAGATTGAAGAAGAATGTCCAACTTTGACAACATGGTTGATGAAATTTTTTTCTGAATGAATCTATAACACTAAAAAATGATGTCTACTTTCCAAATATATAATTTTTATTAATATCGGATTGTTTTTTCTATTTTTTAATTAATTTCTAAGCAAACTAGTCCTTAAACTTGAAATATCAAGATTTTTTTATTTTTTAATAAGTTTTTTTGGTTAAGTTTCTTGTAAAAAAAATTATATGGCATCGAACTTTAGACAATTCTCTACATAATGAAAAAAAAAAGATTCAAAAATGTTTTAGTTCAGGTCCAATTATGCTGTCTATACATGTTGATTTTTTAAAAGAAACAACAATTAAGATAATAACAATTTAATAAAAATATTCAACCAAAAATTGGGTATGTACAGAATCATCATGGAAAAACAAGCCCTTAAGTGGTGAAAATTTTAGAAAAATTCAAAATTCGACAGCTTGGTAGTAAAAATTTGAATAATTATCTATATTATTTCAAAAATATGTAAGAAAATAGAATCTGTAGCAAATTGAATGTAGTTTCTAAACTACTAGGTTTATTAGAATAGAAAATATATATTTAGTGAAAATTTAAAATTTCAATCGCGGTAGTACTTAAATTTCAAAGGAAAAATAAGAAGTCTACGTCTAACCACCTAACTACAATAAAATGATAATATTTTTTATAATATTTTTAGATATAAGTAAGAGGACTCATGTCCCAATGCAATGCATATTTTTTGTAATTTTT
The DNA here is from genome assembly GCA_007258455.2 of Sequoia sempervirens. Lineage (NCBI taxonomy): Eukaryota > Viridiplantae > Streptophyta > Pinopsida > Cupressales > Cupressaceae > Sequoia > Sequoia sempervirens. The sequence goes on along the minus strand of VDFB02122410.1, from coordinate 11,362 downwards.
TTCCAAGTAAATAATTAATCATGATTTTTTTATTACAAGGTTTAAAAAATAGAAAAAATCTTATGTTTGACCACCTTAACTTGGTCAAAACTTCATGAAATTAATTAATTTTTTTAATCCTCTAGTACACAAAGCATAGAATGTGACATATTTTTCGGATTTAAAAAATGTGATACCATTTGAAAGCTATAAATGTTTTCCAATGAACCTATCAATGAGGACTTTAGTCGTAATTCAAATAGAAAATGAATAATAATTATTTATTAAATTCAAAGTAAAGCATAATTTATATTGGTGGAAAACTGAGAATATCCTTTAAAAACTCTTTTTGTTTCATCAAATTTGGGTAAAAAATAAGTCGTTAGCCACATGGGCCATCATATCACTTACATATCACCACTTTTTGGGCCATCATGATCCTGCACATACCCAATTACAAAAAAAATTCACATCAAAATTCATGTTGTTAGCTCTCTTTTCTCAAAAGGAATTAGCAAAATACTTTTATTTGGGTCAAAAAATGTTGTCCATACACGTGCTTGCTATAGTAAAAAATCAGGGACTTTTAAAAAGTGGTTTTTATAGATCCCTATGAAAATTCAATTTCTATAATCTAGGTATTTGAATAATTTACATATTTGGAAACTAGATTCAAAATAATAAATTTCAAATTACTGAATTTTTGTAAGATTCATTATGTAAGTGCCACAAATTTTCAGTCCAAGTGTGACAAATTCTAGAAAATAGAAAAAATACTTCCACTTTTTAAGCTTTTGTGTACCCAACTACTTGCATCAGCCTTGGATGATGCCACCATTGTTAACTTCCTTTGTTCTGATAACCTTGAAACATGTTCCAACCATGAATCTTATAATGAAGCTTTGAGTCAGGGGAGTGTTAGATCTCTTAGCTACAAAATGGAAAATATGAAAAATAGATCTAATGGTGAAAACCATTTAATGGCAGTGTTAGATCAAGAAAAAATTAAAATAAAGAGAGTATTTGATAGTGAAAACCTTTCTGAGGCACTGAAGGATGGGGGATTTGACACTCTTCTTGAACATTATCATGACAGATCATTAGTCTTGGTTGAACCAACACAGTATGTCAACATCGACACAACAAAAAAATTAAAGACTACATCTAGTAGCATTCATGATAGAACATGAAAAGCCCAAGTTAACCAAGTTCTTTGAAGACAAACAAATAAAATTCGCTCGGTCATACTTTGATATGCCAAGCATAGATCTGGATCTTACAATTCACCACTTATCTCTACCGCCTGGAGTGAAACTCATGAAGCAAAAACTAAGGAAAATGCATCCACATATCTCCTTGTTGGTAAAAGTAGAATTGAAGAAATTGTTAGATGCATGATTTATTAGATTGATTGATTATGTTGATTAGATTTCTAACATTGTAACACTTTCTAAACTAGATGCCAACATTAGGATATGTACTGATTTCAGAGATCTCAACCAGGCATGTCCAAAGGATGATTTTCCTTTACCCAACATTAACATCATTATAGACTTGACAACATGACACAACATGTTATCATTAATGAATGGCTTTTCAAGTTACAATCAAATCAAAATAGTGCTAGAAGATCAAGAGAAAACAACTTTCACATTATGGGGCACATTTTGTTGGAACATCATGCCTTTTGGGTTAAAGAACATTGGAGCCACTTATCAACGAGCGATGACAACCATCTTCCATGATATGATGCATAAATTTATGGAGGATTATGTGGATGAATTGTTAGCAAAATATTTCACTAGGGAGGGAAATCTTGAAATACTAGACAAAATATTCACTAGATTAGAGAAGTTCAATGTCGGATTAAACCCAAAGAAATGTGTGTTTGGCATGACATCAATGAAGCTCCTGGGGTACATAGTCTCAAAAAAAGATATTGAAGTGGATCTAGCATATTAGTCAACTACAATCTCTAAAAGGAAGGCTTTAGTCTATCCGAAGATTCATCCCTCAATTAGCAGACAAGAGTCATCCATTTAATCACTTACTACACAAGAATGCTTCCTTCATATGGGACAAAAAATGTGAGGCTGCTTTCAATCAACTGAAACAATACCTGATGTCTCCACCCATATTGGTGCCACCTATAGAAGGATAACCATTATTACTTTACATAGCAACGACAAAGATATCTTTGGGTGCTCTGTTAGCATAGGAAGATTTTGCAGGTAAAGAACAGGCTATCTATTATATCAGTAGGACATTAAATGGCTATGAAATCAACTACACCTTCATTGAAAAATATTGTTTGGTAGTAGTATTTGCCACTCAAAAATTGCAACATTACATGTTGACTCACATTGTTAAACTTGAATAGAAAAGATTGATCCACTAAAGTATTTACTCAACAAAGTTGCACTAATAGGAAGACTAGCCAAATGGGTAATGATATTGAGCGAGTTTGACATCTAGTATGTAGATCAAAGATCCATCAAGGGTTAAGTGATAGTTAGTTAGTTAACTGAAGCACCGCTACAAGATGATCATCCAATGCATAATGAGTTTCCAGATGTAGACATCCTTACCATGACAGTGCAGTAATGGATGTTATATTTTGATGGGTCTTACATGCAACATAGGTCAGGTTCTGGAATCTTGTTTGCCACACCTCAAGGACATACCATCCCAAAATCCTACATAATCATGGAAAGATCTATGCCTATTTAAGAGACAATACTCTTCCTCCCAATCTTTCCCAAAACCAAAAATGAAACTTCATTCACCAAGCTACAAGACATACCCTGATTGCTAATGCACTCTATCATCGAGGTCTTGATGGTACTCTCCTTGGTTTTCTAGAATGTAATGAATTTGAGATGGCCTTACATGAGGTTCATGAAGGTATTTATGGAACTCATTCAAGCAGATTAACTCTAGTGAAGAAACTCCTACGTTTGGGGTATTACTAGTCGAATATGGAGGAGTCTTTTCAAATTTTCAAGAAATGCCAAAAGTGTCAAATCCACATCAACCTCATACATGCACCAACACAGGAGCTACAACCCTTCACATCAACATGGACTTTTGTCAGTGGGGACTGGATCTGGTAGGTAAAATTCATCTCTCTTCATCCAATGGAAAAAATCCATCATTATAGCCATAGAGTATTTTATGAAGTAGATTGAAGTTGTTCTGTTAACTACCATCACGGGGAAAAAGACCTCATCTTTCATCCTAAATTACATAATCTATCAATATGACATTCCTCAATCCATTGTCGCCAACAATGGTAGAACTTTCAAGAATCAGGACATCGAAGAACTTTGTGATTAGTTTCATATCTAGCATCGCTTTTCCAAACCATACTATCCTTAAGGAAATGGCCAGGTAGAGGCCTTAAACAATTTTTTTTAAAAATCTTAAAGAAAACCGTCAATGATGGTGGACGTGATTGGCACATTCAATTGAATTCAACTTTGTGGGCATATCAAACCAGCATCCGCACCCCAACAAGAGCTACACCATATGCCTTGGTATATGGATTAGATGCCATTCTACCTATTGAGGTTGAGCTACCATCACTCCGTGAGTCACTAAAGGAAATCATTTCAAATGAGGATTATCGAGTGTCTAGACTTCAGGAGCTGGAACTGTTGGATGAGTGTCATCAACAAGCTGTGGATAAATTTAAAAGCCTATTAGCAAAGGGTGTCTAAGAGTTATAATCACATAGTAAATCCCAAAGCATTTCAAGTTGGTGATTTGGTCTTAAGAGAAAACCCTTGTAATCAATAGGATCAAGAAAAGAAAAGGAAGTTTGAACCTAACTGGCTAGTTCCCTTCATCATCATATCAATCTATGGATATGGATCCTATCAATTGTCTACACCTGAAGGGGATTTGTTTGAAGAACCTATCAATAGTCTCCATCTCAAGAATTTCTACACCTAATTCATCAAGTGCATGATAAAAGTCTTGAAAAAATAAGAAAAATAGAAAATGTCTAGAAAAAACGGTAGCCTTGATTAAAACCTAGCAAATAAGCGTCTTAGTGACAACAAAAAAAATAAAAATAAAAAAGAAAATACAAAAAAGAATAAAACAAGAAAATACAAAAAAAAACAAAAAATAAAATGAAAAATAAAAAAGAAGTGAAAAATTGAAAAACTCAAAAAAATCATAAAATCTGAAAAAAGTGTAATAAAAACAAGTAGTGGAAACTTGGAAACAGGTGCTATTTGTGATAGACTAGTTTTTCCATCTATTTTATGCATGTCATGGTCATTTTCTTTCACCATCATTCTACCTATCATTGAGAAACCTCATGTACATATCTTGACATTGTGGTCATGTCTCACCCTCACTTGGGGGCGAAATCTTGAACTCATTGGGGGCAATAAACTTTGAACTTAAACTGTAGACACCTAAATTTGGACACTTGATTTATCCAAATTTATCCTTTTTCATCTAAGCATTCCCTTATCCGCATTAATTAAGTAATATCACTATTATTTAATTAATACCTCTAAAGTTCTTCTAATCCCTAAGGTATCTAGTTAAATAATTAAATACCTTCCCCTTTCATCAAATGAATTAAATAAATATGACTTTTATTTAATTCTTCACATGTCACATCCCTTTCTTCATCTTAATTATTCTCCTAATCTTATCATTAGGGATGTGTACATTCCTAATCCTTGATTAGGATGTGTCACATCTTCCAACTTTTGCAAGTTAGCCTCTGATCTCTCTTAGCCACCTAACCCTCCTCTAATCCTTCATTAACTAGCTCTAATCAACCTCTCAAGGAATTTTAATTCCTTTTATCCTTCCAAGGAATATTAAATTATTTTTTCTCTTCCCTATGTGATCTTTGACTTGTCATATCAAGTCACATGTCACATCCTCCATAATTTGCCACTTGTCTCTAATTTGTCATTAATTTTTCTAATCAAGTACTTGCACAACCTTAATCACTTAATTAGGTCAACCTAATCTCCATGTCTTGTGTCCTAAGTCAACCTTCATTAAAGCCTTTCTCCTTTTGGAGAAGGCACTCCATTCCCATGTGAATTTTTAATTCACATTTAACTCTTTCTAATTTTTCTTAGCGGACCTACTTGGGGATTTCTATCACCCCAAGGATGATTCCAAACTAATGCACCGATGGGGTATATAAATAGGAAGACTGAAAGTTGTACCTCAATCCAACCATGTTGTAATCAGTGTGAGTGTCGCAATGATGTGAAGAGTTGGTCCGGAAATTAAGGTTCTTGACCTCACGCTTGTAATAGGTTGGTGTTCGGCCTGTTTGGGCCTCACATACCCCGTGCATATCAAGCACCCCAAGTAACCACATGTTCAATCCTGGTAGATTAAAATACTTTGGCTCCACCATACCCTTCTACTAGACTTTAGGTTTGTGTTTGAATTGTCTCTTTGTGTGAAACCAAACATTGATTCATTTCACTTAGCCATATCCATTCCTTTGATGATTGTTGTGTTTTGAGTCCTCTTCCTTAGTCACTTTGTCAAAAGTCAAGTTTAAACCTGCAGACAACTGAACCTAACCTCTGAACAGGTGAACTTGACCTTGGACCAGCCTTTTCCAACCTTTTTCAACCAAATTTGACCAACTTTTGCTCTTTGGGCAAACCTACCCTCCTGACAGGCAGACCTGACCTCTGGACAAGAAAAATTTCCCTCCACAGGCAGACTTGACCCATCTAGGGGTGGACTTGACCTTTGACCCACCCCTTTCAGGTCTATTTTAACAAAATTTGACCACCTTTTTTTTTTTTCCTTGGGCATACCTGCCCTCCTGATAGGCAGACTTGACATCCAGATAGGCAAATTTTCCCTCCACAGGCATACCTAACCCATTTAGGGGTGGACCTAACCTTTGACCCACCCCTTTTGGACCTATTTTGACAAAAATTGACCATCTTTTGTTCCTTGGGCAGACCTAACCCTTCATCGATCGACTTTTTCATCCGCTTCATCATTCAGGACCCTCATTTCACCATCTCGATCACTCGTCTCCCCATTTTGAACATTCATATACCTGTTTTGAGAATTCATTTTCCATCCTAAATGTTCATCCCCTCAGCTCGTGCATCCGTTCAACCATTCAAAGTCCTCATTTACCCATTTCAAACCCACATTTTGATTATCATTTCCCTGTTTCAGACCACTAGTATCCCATTGAAGCCCCATTAGAGTGGTTATCCTAGTTGACCTAGGTATTCATCTCTAATTGTCATCCATAAAAAAAATGACTTAAGATAGTCATCTGTCCTAAGTCAATCATCCTCGTTGGCCCAATCAGTCCACTTCAATCTCAAGTTGGATTCGGTGTCGTTGTCATACATCCACCCTTTAATCGATTAATCAATACCTAGCATTACCAAGGATCACTCTTGAACTTGGTTTCAGATTCTGATCATTATCATTCATCCTAATCAATCATCAATCAAAGTCAAATCATCATATCATCCAATTCAAAGCAACCCATTGTTTACCAATCAACCTAATTTGATCGCATCAATCAAAATCCACTTCGGTCGAACTAGATCAATCCTATTGAGCCACATTCTCATCGGCTAATCGATCATCAATCCTATTGAGCCAGATCCTTGTTGGCTAATCAATAACCCAATCAGATCAATCCTATTGAGCCACATCCTTGTCAGCTAATCAATCATCAAATGAAATTAGTCCTTTCATCATCAAGGTCATCCTAGCATCCTAGTCCATCATATCATCTTGCATGCCCGTTCAGACCTAGTCACAAACAAGGAAAATGGCGAACAACAATCCCAACCAAACATCCCTCAAGATATGAACAACGCAACTAGTGCCTCACAAGACCTCAGTAATAGTGCGAACATCCCTTGGGATCTACACAACAGTACATCATCAAAATCCAATATTGACGGTCAAAACACATCACCCCCCGGGGATGAAAACATTGTCATTCAACCTGAAATTACATTTGAGGAATAGTTTAGTAACCCGGTCAATGTGCAAATGATGGATCACCTTTTTGAAAACCATGGGGAAGAAATCTTGGCTCACTTAATTGAAAAAGGTGTCAAGTTTCCATTAGGTATCGACCTATCCAAGTATAGCAGTTCCACACCTAACATACCCCAAGGTTCGCACAACACACTAGGTAGTTCATACATCTGCAATGTTCCTCCCATAGAAGGTAGGCATCAACCTAAATTTGGCAATGTCATTCTATATCCTGTTAGCAATCCCCTGCATCCCACAATCTTAGTCATAGGGGCTCCCCAAACCACTGATCCCAATGATCCTTTTTCCTTTGGCATGCCACAAAACATCCCACAACCACAACCGTTAATGCTAACAACACCACCCCTTTCAAATCCACCTCTTGTCATCACTGGGGGCAACCCTTTCATAGCATTGCCTCCACCTTTTGGGGCCATAAACCAACCATCACCTTTGTATGCATCTACATAGCCCCCTAATCTAACCTGCCACCTCTGAATGTCCCCTTTGGAACCCAACAACCTCCTTTGCAAAATCCCCCTACGTTATCTCAGCTGCCCCAACAACAACAACTGCTATATAACCCATCGATTTCCCCATAACCACCATACTAGCCACAAAGCAATCCATCCCAACCTGCCACTCAAACCATATCCCCGTTCCTTGAATCCATCCTATGACCGTGAGCTCAAACACAATACAATATCCCGTCTAGGCCCACACAACATCTCACATCACATCAACAACCACCACAATATGATTATTACCAACAACAGTCCCAGTAGCAACCACCTTATATGGCCTCCCAACAATTGCAGCAATACCCTCAGTATCAATAGGTCAATGCACAACATCACATCCAAGCTCCTTAGCAACCTACCTCCTATTTTTATCAAACAAATCCATACTATACCTCACAACAACAACCCCCATATCAAAAAAATCCTTTGGCATACCAACAAGGGATGTCATCATCCCACTATCAAAATCCATACCTCAACAATCTAACACTCTCTCAGCTAGATCCTTTATCGTCCTACCATCCATATCCACCCAACCTGTTACCAATCAACTTTGATCTACTAGAAATCAAAGCCGCTCTAAAAGATCTTTAGGCTTGGACTGGCAAACAATCATTCAATATTGAGGACATATGTCTGTATCCATTTGATCCCTCCATCTCATTGATCCCCTTCCCTAATCATTTTGAAATACCAAAATTTGACAGATACAAGTGGAACAAAGATCCTAAGGCGCACGTGTAAGAATTCTACTCCTAGTGTCAGGAAGTTATGCACAACGACAATTATCTCTTGCACCTATTTTCACAGAGCATGACAAGCATTTCCCTAGAGTGGTTTATGACCCTCGAAAGAGGGTCCATAAAATATTTTGCGAACCTTTCAAAAAAAATTGTCTCCTACTTCTCCTTCAATTTGGAGGACACTGACACCTTAGATCTCCTCAAAGAGAAACAATGTGAGGGGGAAACCTTTGCTAGCTATCTTCAAAGGTGGCATGCACTAGCAAGCCGAATGAAAACCCCTCTAAAGGAGGACATGGTCACCCTCTTCATGGATAACTCTCATCCCAACATGGCTCATAATTCTAGGTTACATTGTGTCACCACTTTCGCGGAGCTAGTGGAAAAGGGACCTATCCATGAACATTCCCTTGTTGCCAAAGGGCACATCAAAATACATAACCATGATAAAGAAAGGTCATTCGATGACAAGCCACATTTTTGGAACAAGAACAAGAACATAGTGAATGACGATGTCATTGACACTAAACACATCCAAGTGGCAAATACATCCCAGAGACAACAACCATTCATACCTAACACCATATCCATAACCTAGGGGGCACCTCATCCTCCTCAACAGCCAAACCATAACAATTAGGGTTATGCTAAATGCTAGTACACTCAATTAGGGGAACCCTTGAGTGTCATCTTCAATAAGTTGTTACAGATCAACTATCCAATCACCTACCCTGTCACCAAACCACTTGACGAATTCAAACCTAAGCCTGCATGGTTTAGGGAAAATGAATATTGTGAGCTCCATAAAATCAAAGGACACTCTCTAAATAAGTGTCAACATCTCAAAAACTATTTCCAAGATCTTATTGATCAGGGAGATATCAAAGTTGACACTAGTCAAGATTTGTCGTCTAATACTCAATTATAGATATATCAAAATGCCTTTCCAAACCATAATCAAGGTGTGAGCACTTCTTGCAGCAATCCCCAATACAACAATACAAATAACGTAAGTTATAAGAATGTACCCCTCAATTATGAGGGTGTTATCCATTACATTGAGCAGGTAGAACCCCGTGTATCTATGATACATGTCAAAGCCAAAGACCCTCAGTGTGTTGTTACTACATGATGAGCCCACATCACTGTCCCTATGGCCTCCACACCTGCCTAGCCAAGTCCTGTAAACTATAAGTACAACATTCTAGATCACTTAGGGAAGACCCCTGATCAGATTTCAATCTTGGATCTGCTTAAGTCTTCTCTCGTACATCAAGAAATCCTCAATAGAGCCTTACAGGAAACCAATGTACCTAATGACATCGATCCTAAATGATTCCAAGCTTTGGTAGGACACCTAGCTTTATCTTATCAACCGCACTTCAGCCAAAATGACATGGCAAATATCGATGCCAATCATAATCGCCCCTTGCATATTAAAGTCGTAGTTGCCTGTCATAAAATAAAAAGGGTCTTGGTAGATAATGGCTCTACCCTTAATCTATGTACTTTGAAATTCATAAAATAGGTGGGCTACACTCAAGCAGACTTAAGTAATCAAATCATCACGATCAAGGCCTATGATAATGCAGAAAGGAATTCAAAAGGAATTACTAGTCTTCCTATTTAGGTTGAACCTATAGTTTAGTACACTACCTGTCATGTCCTTGATATGGAATTACCATATAATCTCCTCCTTAGCCACCCATGGCTCTAGGCTATGCAAGCCATCCCCTCCACGTACCATCAGTGCCTAAAATTCTCCGTCAATGGACAAGAGGTCACCATTTATGCTGACCCCCAACCATTTAAATACTGCCGCACTTTAGAAGCATCCTTTCCCCATTTACATTATTGTCCTAGGGTTGAAATGGGGGAATCCTAGTCATCATCTGTCAATCCACCCTCCACCATGACAACCACTCCATCTCCCACCACCAATCCTGCAGTCACAAAGGTCCAGATCATTAATAAGGGGTGTGATGAATATGAAATGCATACTACTCTTAATGTAGCAACCATGCCACCATCGCCACATGAGTATGGTCAACCTTCACATGCTACTCTAAAGGAAGACAAGACTATCACCTTTAGTGTGAAAAATATTCCTACTACTTTCAGATCCCCTAGTATCAAGATAGATGCACCAGAAGAGGATATAAATCAATGGGTATACCGAGAAGAACCCTAGCTAGATCCTCCTCTAAAGGAATACTCTCAGGAAGCATATCCTTGGTCAGCTAAGTTTGCAGAAAATTATAACTACCAAGGTAGGGGCCTAGGTAAAGAAGACCAAGGGCAGTTGCAACCTATTGATACATGAAAGCTACCAAAGAACATAGGCATCAGATAGGACAAAAAGCAGAAAGGCCCTTCAACATAATCTAATACTTCCAATAGTGTTAACGTGGATGATGTCTCACTAGACGACATACTTGAGGAGGAATCCATCATACGTGCATACAATGATGTCGATCACACTGACTTATCATCCATGTTCGAATGCCTATCCATCTGCACCATCAACCTATCCCTTCATCACCTTGAGCTTATTGATTGGGACCTATGTGACAACACCCATATCAATATGTCTTTGGATACATATGTCAACCTCATGGGATTGGGGGAGGATGAACACTCCAGTCGCAAAAATAAGAATAAGAAAAATAAAAAGTGGTGATCTAGTGAAAACCTCCTTGAGGCACTTCCTAACCTTGAAAAAGTAAAAATAAAGGACGCATCCAATGGAAAAAACCTCAAAGAGGTGCAAGAGGATGGAGATGTTCATCTTCCCCTTGTGGGAACTCATTTATCTACATGGTCATCCATCCTAATTGAAGAGACTCGAGAAGTTAATTTGGGTACTGCCGAAACTCCTAAAATCACATATGTGGCCAAATCACTTTCAAATTCAGAATATGCAGTCATTGTTTAACTAGTTTGAGAGGGTATTGTCAACTTTTCTTGGTCATATTCAAACATGCTAGGCTTGGACCCTGCTTGAGTGGTTCATCATCAAGACGTTCACCCTGATGCCAAGCCTGTCAAACAGAAGCTCCGCAATATGCATCCACATGTAGCATTATTAGTCAAGAAGGA
>VDFB02122409.1:0-19107 GCA_007258455.2 Sequoia sempervirens | reverse complement strand
ATTCAAATCAACTGTTGGTGGATGGAATTGTTTGATAATAATACAAGCCCCTCTAAAATGTGTTTGTTCCCATAAAATTTGCTTCATGAAGAACATCTTCGGGAAGAAAAGAATCTGCATTGGGTTCCCAAACTACTCTATCCAAGAGGACAATGGCATGTTTGCACTTGTCTTTGAACTTAGTACGCTTAGCAAATTCTACTTTCAAATAGTTCCTCATCAACATGGAAATTCAGGTTTTGTTTATAAACCAACATCGTCCATAAACTTGGCATTATAAGTGTGAAAGGATTCCTCAATGTTCACTTTGACAACAACTTCAGGAATCGAAAGCATTAATTCAAAAAACTACATACTGAGAATGGCCAGCTCATGTCTGTAAACTATCTTGATCATCCAGCTTTTTGTATTGTAATGCCTAGCACATTCCAATACCAAGTCAAGAAAAGTGATCATGCAAGTTTTTATTTGTAACGCCTAATGCATTCCAATACCAAGTCAAGACAAGTGATCATACTCAGAAAATAGGCCAGAAGAATCAAACAAGAGGCTAAGTGAATCTCATGAAGCTTTTCGTAGCAATTCTTCAGATCATAACTTTGTATCAACATATCTTATGCCAAATCCTGGACATTTTCCACTTTGTTCAGCATATTAAACAGCTTTAATTTCATCTTGTACCTCATCTTTCAACAACAAAAGGCAATTTCAAAGTTGTAATCTTAAGAAGAAAACACAAAAGAATCACTTGGACTTGACACCTTGTGCAGATTTTTAAAAATGGGAATATATATGCTAGATCAAAGGTCTCAAAATTAGCAATACAGCCAATTCAACATGCATATGGCCATCAAATTTAGAGATTTGATTTTTAATAAGCCAGATTTCAATATCTTGTTTAGTAAAATTTATTTAATTCCTATTGTTAGGAATATGAGAATTCATATTTCAACCTTTCATTGTCATGTCCCTTTTCCCAAATTAAAATATATTTTTATTAAAATTAAAATAAAAAGTGTTTTTAGACACAAGCTAAAATAAAAATTTTAAAAATTAATACATATAAATAAGAATAAATAAAAATAAAATTTAAATAAAAGTGTTTTTAAATTTTGGAGGGAAAATAGGTCCCCACAGGCCCAAATGGGAGAGAGTTACATCTACAAGCTCCAATCACTCATTTCAATCATCCGAATTCTCATTTTCTGACATTCAATTTTGAGTTCCAGTTTATGTGTGCATTCAAGGACAAAACAGAAACCCCCTCGATTGCAAACCACTGAGGTTAGGACAAAAACCCTACCTCATTTGGCAATTCTACATAGAGATTTCAAAGTGCTAATTGAGATCTTTGTTCCAAATCTAGGTTGAAGCAATCAGGTCTGCATAAAAAATCTTGGAGGATAAATTTCTGACTTCTAGAGCACCATTGATTTTCAGATTGTTGAAAGAAGCTTGATGTTGTTTCGAGAGCTGCACCAGCCCTTTCCTTGGCCGTAGGTAATTTTATTCTCCGCCAGCCACCATTAGAGGACGAGCTGTGCCACAAGGGAGAGATCGCAGCTATAAAAAAGACTGCAACTGGCCACTGAGGAGTCAACCATAAGCACAGCCACTGGGTTACACAGTCTGCACCATTTTGGAGCACCCTTGTGGGCCTGGCTGTACTTTACATTCTATTGTATGCACCTTGTAGAGTGGTGAGGGAGTAAGAAGCGTAATAATCGGTGAAAGGGAGGTGGACTCAGTCTGCGCAACGATATATTTGTACCACCTAGACCCGCCATATTGCAGAACTGCATGCCGTAAGGGAGATCTCCTGCTCATCCATAAAGGGGTGATGCAGTACTAAGGTTACCTGTAAGTTGTTCATGTGCAAGAGGGTTTCCAGCTACATCTACAGCTGAGTTACACCTGAGAAAAGTGATTTATCTCTGTGTGTTTTAGATCTGAATTCTACAGTCAATTAACTGCTGCAATATACTTACAGTCCAGCCCTGCTAGTTATTATGTAACTGGTTAATCTGACTACTCTAAGATAAATGCTATGAATTGTCCACATGTCTGAGTTGTAAGTTTTCAGTTTTAAATAAGTTTTGATAGCAGATTACCTTCATATAGCTGGTTTATTGCAAGAAAGAAAAGGAATTCAAGATTGGGATATCACATTCATATTAAACTTGCGCTTCAAAGTATCATTAACAACTTATGGTTTATGGAAGTGGCATTTGATAGAGCATGTCTTGTTTCCAAGATGCCTTCCTCGTGCATGTAATGTGTTTCAAGAACACCTCCATTAAAGGTGGGACTAAACCTGTTTTCTCTTTATTTTTTATGTTTGTATAGAAATGACAGGGACAGCCTACTTACATAGGTGTGACCTTCACTCAAGGCAGCCTTCTCCTGTGCAGTGGCATGGCTTATGTGCAGCTCTTTGGTGGGAAGAGCGGCCTGATTGAGACGCCTTGGAGGGTGTGGATTTTAGAATGCTTCCTTGTGGTGAGCATGAGCAACAAGAGTAGTGTCTCTGTACACCAGTAACTCATATTTGAAACCTTCCTCTCTCACCCATTGCCATGTATGCCACTTAAGACTTTTGAAATCAAAATTTCACATAGAACCAAGATAAGCTCAATGTGTAACATGAGCTTAATTATGATATTGCACTATGGAAGTTTGACACCATCTAAAATACCACTGCATTGTGATAATGCTCTCAGCCATTGTTGTTCTTATATGCAATGTCACATTCATTTTCTCTATACACACTACCATCTAGTCATTCTTCTCCAGGATCCATTCACTATTTTCTAGGAAAGAAAAGAATTTTTTAATCATGTGTCTGTATGCACAGCAAGTAATGCCTAAAAAACCTCAACATCTCATCTAGTTCCAGCCTGAGTGCTCCCTGCAACTCATCAATCCCTTTGGAAAACCAAGGCAACCTGGTCATTACTCTCACAAGGAGCAGAGATGAAATCTCCTCCAACCAATCCCAATTCTGAATACAAGTTACTGCAATGGTTTAGATAATTTTTATTTGTTTTAGACTGCAGGAATCGGGTAGCCCCCCTATAAACTGCAGTGTGCCTGGTAAACTTTTTTCACATGACTGGTGACGCTGGCGTGACACGCCCTCCAATACCACAGGGACGGAGGGGATACTAGACCTCGTGACCTCTTTCCTGCAACAAGATGCTTTAGCCAATCGAGCTAGGCCCTCCGCCCAATGGCTTAGATAATTTATAATCATTATATAACCACATTTTCCATGCATCCAACATGTCTCGGTATTCTTGTGAGTTTGAAGTACATAATGAGGCCACAAGTGGGTGGAGATAGAGAACAAGAAAAACAAATCCATCTAAAAATATTACTCGCATTGGCCCCTGTACACATGCTACCACATGCCTTCTCTTTTATCCAAGCAGGAGCTGGAAGTTGGAGAACATCTTGTTTTCTTTAAACTCGCACACATTTTAAATACCATTTTTGCAAAGTGGAGAGTGGAGGTGAAATGACAAAGGGCTCCTTTTGGTATATTACTTCTGCCTCTTTATTTTTATTTTATCATAATGTTCTTAAACTTATATTCCCACTTCTTCATGCAAATTTAAGGTGGAATCAGATCTTGAGTTTAAAATCACGGGCCTTACCTTCCATTATTTTCTTTTATCAAGACAAAGAACCCAATTCAAGGCAGAGGGAAAAGGTTTAGAAACAATCAAGTTGAAAAATTAGCATGCAAAGTAGACTTGTACTCTATTTTGATTTGAATGAACCTCTTACTTTCATAATTGGTCACAAGGAAGCAATAAGTAAATTTCACTTTTCATTATGCACTAATAGAACATTTAATGTAAATGGCACCCCCTACAAGATTATTTCAGTCTTGGTTTGTGGTGGTGACATATTGATCAAAACTCAAGCCACAATACCAGATCCATTATCTTGAAAACTCTGGAGATTCTCACTTACATATTACAGATTGAGGACAATTTATTTGCTGTGAGTTTTCACTTTAACCCTGGAAATCAATATATTGATTTAAATAATCAGTATCAGTCATTATAATCTGAATTTTGCTCAATGGAGTTACAACGTTCAGAATACCTGCTTTCACAATATTTGCAATTACATGCATACCAATGAGCCACATATCAAAATGTACCCTTCTAATTGAAAATAACTACATTGCTGAATCGGCACATTTTCCCACTAATTATGGGTACAAAATGTCTCAGAATTGGAACTGGGACCGAAAAGCCTACAGATTTGTCCAAGGTTCAATTTTTTTTGGTGCTGAAACAATTCCATGAAATGAGTCCCATACCCGCACAATTTGAGCAGTGGCGTGGCATTTTCGGACCAGTTCCAAGTATAGTTTCACTTTAGAAAAGAAAAAAAAAATTCCTAAATTGGTACATTTCACCCCCATTCGATGATTTCACAAATTTTTATCGGTCTACAAACACAAACATGAAGGGCGTTTTCCTATTTCACAGCTACACCAAAGGCAACATTTTGAAGATTTGCAAATAGACGACGCTTGATCCTCCACTCCACAGTGCATCAACAACATAGCAGAAGACGCTTGATCCTCCACTTCACAATGCATTGACGACATAGCAATATATTCAAGTCCCTTTTCTTTTCATTTTTTTAAGCTGCAACCTACAACTCAAAACTAGTCAAGAATGGAGATTCAAAACCCTGGTTTTCATCACTTCAAAGTTCAAACCCACACCTCCTATAAACTCTTCAATAATAATAATAGTTATGTATTTATTATTTTAAAATTAATATTAACTTTGTATTTAAATACAGAATATTTAAATAGTATATTATATATAGATAATAGTTTTGTATTTAATATTAAGTTTTCTATTTGAATATTTAATATTTAAATAGTATACTATTTTTCTTTTATCCATAAGAAATTGTGGACATGGGGTCCACTCCCATATATAAAATAATAAAATAATAATCACATCAGCCCTCTAATAGGGGTGCATCTAGTAGATCCCCAGCTGAGGACAATCACAAAAATGGGCCAAAACATAAATGATTATTGTTGCCACTTACAGTAACATAACCTATGTAGAGCTACGCTAAAGGCAAGCAAAGATGCTTGCAACAACGAAAAGAAAATTGCCCCAGTAGGGCACCACAGGTTTTTAAATTTCAAAATTCTTGCCCTTCTTGGCTGATCTTTATGACATTTGATGGGAAGGTTTAGCTTTCTTCCTCTTGACTTTTGTCCAATCTTGGTCAGTATGAGAAGGTGACTCAGAGAGATGTTTTGCTGTTCCACTTGTATTGGTAGCCATTTCCCCCGAGCCTAAATTCACAAGAAGTAACGAAGATCCAGAAGGGTTTGCAATATTGACTCCTTTTCTGGAGTTGTCATTTTTCTCAGGAGATTTTGGAGTTGTTCAAGTGTTGCTTCCATTTTGCCCATATGCCTCTTGCAAGGAAGGAACTCGCAAATCACAAGTGGATTCAGGTTCTTTCACAAGATGCTTTGAAGAAGCATCAATAGAATAATGATGTGGGAGAGCATCAATCCACCTAGATTGGTGCTCATCTTTTATTTTGGATCTGGAGCAATTGTTGGCCATGTGTCCAATTGTGAAGCATCTTCTGCATCAAAAGGGCAAGCCTTCATAGTCCAAAGGTTGTGACCAACTACGATCAGAAATCTTGAAAGTAATATCCGCACGGAGATCTCTTGAGGTGTCCATATCAACAAGGATGCAGGTAAATGTTGTGTGGGTGAAGTTGGAAGTGTCTGTGTCTATAGCCAAAAAGATACCCAAAGAGTCCAATAGCTTCAAAGCAAGACTGAAACTAGAACTGCAACGAGAGATTTGCAAGGTAGACCCAAATACGTTTCACCAAAAAAGATTGAGTGAGAGGGTTGAATTTTGGATACAATGGTTTAAGGAGATGATTTTGTCCCCAGCACCATCATTCATGGAGGATAGCATCCCTATCCTATTTACAGTCAAACACCACAATAAAGAATCACTGCGCACAAGGATATACCTCCACATTACCTTTAAGCAAGGGCTGCCAAGCAACTGTGATCCATTTGTGCAGATCTAGAAGTTTTGACCACAATCGATTGAATTGGCCAATCAGACCATTGGCAATGAAAAACAGCTCTCCATCGATAACATCCTTCTCTAAATCTTTTGAGAAAACTAAAACAAGGGTTGAAGAAGACTGCATGAGAGGGGCTTTCGGGCAGGTCGTAGAGATCAACTACGAATCAGGGGTCAATCCACACCTTCTTGGTCGGGCATCCCAAGCTGAAGGCGTAACCCCATGTGTGACAATGTCTTTAAAGGAAGAGCCCTGCATAGCAATAGGCGTCTCCAAGCCACAACAAACAACAGCCGAACTTGGAGAGCAATCAAGGGCGCTATTGTTGCCCAAAACAACCCCAAGAGAGGCCAAATTTGAGTCGAATGCCCTAGGCGAAAACAATTTCTGGCACATTTTCGACTGCAGAGTAGAAGAGAGAGTCGATTTTAGGGCATGCTTTGCCTTGCGAATTTCCAAAGTCGAGCCCAATACAATCAGCGCCATCCATGTCCTGATTACAGTAGACCACAGAGGAGGCATCTGCGCAGACAGTGGTGGAAGATATAGAGACCTTGCTCACAGAAGGGTTCTGTGTAACATACACCCCTGATATTTTTATTTTTTTTTTTCAAATCCCCCGTTTACTGGTTGCTTGTTCAATGATGTGTTTCTGTATGTTTTTTTTTTAAATGAGTTTGCTATAGAATATAACATGAAATGAAAATAGCAATGAATAGGAAATGCTAGAAACTAAAACCCTTCAATAGAAATTGAAACCAACATCATAGTAATTCATTTTTTGTTCAACATCAGATTATTATAATGGAAAATCAAACTTGTAATGAACCTATTACAACAGCAAGAAGGCTCCTGAAGAAGCACCAAATCAACATAAGCTTAACCTTCGCAAATCCTCCTATTCTTCAACGCCCATGGCTCTTTTTTCCAAAGCCAAAGTACCCAAAGCCCAGCTCCACACGTGCTGGTCAAAAAACAAGGTTTTCTCCTGGCAAGGGCGTCCCTCCTTGAAAAGTCGATTTGCTCTAGAAATTCAAATGCATAGCCAAAAAATTACATTCTTGTGCTTGAAACGATCAGCAAGAGATGACTCTTCTAATGTTCAAATATCCATTTTGATTCTTCAATCCATTTTAGAGTTGTGAGCATAAACATGAAATCTGGTCCAGAAGTGCAAGGCCCAGAAAATGCAAATAAACACACCAAAATCTTTACCAAACAGTCCAAAACTGAAAACAATCAAAAGCACACCAAAAACTCATCAAAATATCTAATAAATCTTCATTTCCCAATCTCCAAATTCGAACTCTGTGAAGCTCAATGTGATTCCTGTTGTAGAACCACTCTCTATCTGATTAGGGAGGATATTTCACCACCGAAACCAGCCCAAGCAAAGAGGGTTTTCGTCCTTAGTTCGCAGCCCAAGCACTTTGGAAGAAATCCAACAACATTCTGTTATGTTGTCAAAGCCAAGATAACCAAATGAGAGCCAAGATGAGAATATAAAGCATTAGGGCGAATGGACTCCAAACTCCACTTAATTTCTCCCTAAAATCCAATGCCATTCTCCTCCATTTAAATATTTAATATTTTAAATTATCATTTCCCTTTCCTCTAGGCGTCCCAACTTAAGGAGGAAATAAAATATTAAATAGGCTTTTAAAAACAACTTAAAGTTGTTTCATTAGGCACAAGGTACGCTTAATGACCACTTTTCCCCTTTAAATAAAGTTTATAATTTAACTTTATAAAATACTTAAGTGGTCGAATAAAACAAATATCAACTGCAACCTTAGGCTCTCCGAAAATAAACTGATTAATAATACTGTTGCGAGTACACTGGCCTGGGACCAACTCCCCCAAAAATGACTTACTATAAATAGCACTGCTATAAATAGTAAGTATGTGTCAAAAATCCAAACTAAGCGAAACTGAAGACCATAGAAGAAACTTTGACGAACTAAAAATAGCAACATGATGACCGACCATTGCTAAAAATAGAAACCCCTCCAGAAACCCCCAAACTGAGCTACTATAAATAGCATACTACTAAAAATAGTAAGTGACTCCAAATGCATTTTGAGCACAAATTGGGTAGTTGTCGCAACTTACTAAAAATAGTAAGTTCGAAAAAGATTGTTAGATGCAAATGCATGTCATACCATTGCGTAGCTCTCTGAAAACCCAAAAAGAATCCATAAACCAAACTACAAAACTCCAACATGCAAACCCTTGAATCCACAACCGAAGCCTCCAAACAGATGGAAACCCTAATTTAGCATCTGACTAGCCTACGGGCGTCTAGAAAAAGGCTAACTATCAGTGGAAAGCATGGTGCTAAAAATGGGGACATTACAGTCTGCCCTTCCCAATATTGCTTTCCCTCAAGCAATACCTCCACAACTCCAGGAAAATTTAAACTGATCCGCACCAAAACCAGTAGGATCCCAGGGTCCCATGTCCGTCTCAAGAAAGACCCACCATGTCGATGTTGCATCACTCTAATCACATACGTGAAACCATCATACCAAAACTGCACTAACCTCCCCTATAACCCCAAAATGTTACCATCCATGGAACTCAAGCTGAAGGGACTGGAAGAACTAAAATCAATACCATGCAGCATCTCATACCCAAAAGACTCTGAGTGATCAATACCAACAATGCCATGGTCTATCATAAGCCTGGGCAATAGGAAAAATAATCTACCCAACTCAAAATCAAACTCCTCTGCAAATCTCTGTATGGTATCTGACAAAGCCACGACTGCATAAGTGACTTCTCCAACTCTCCTTGCAAAGTGGGAATCAATCCTTTTCAAGAGCTCAACAAAATCATCCCCATGACCCCATATGAATCTGCTATGCCTCGTCTAGAATTCTATGATACAACCATGGAGACTACGGAAAACTCTTACAGTTCCCACTCCAATAGCCTCTGAATGATAAACCAAAGCATGTGGGGGTTCGCTGTCCCGGACCATTATTGTGAGAAAACTATCAAAAATTGCATCATAAACCTCCATAAGATGAACTCGGAGAGTAGGAAAGGTTTGAAGAAACCAACAATCACTGTTGTCCAAGGCTAGGATCAGCTAAATACAATGCACTCTACACAAGGAATAATAGCAGTGCCATAAGAATTCCCAAGTACAAACATGTAAAATGAGCATCCTGTTGCACTCAATCATCTCATAAGTGGCTGGAAAACACACCCAAGAAATTTCCAACTAATATCTTCCACTTGTCTGACAAGAAATGATGAACCAACTCTCCTGAACAAGAGTAACTTCCCATGTAAGGTGGCTGGTCAGCTCCAAATCAGCAAGCTCGTGTCTCAAAAACTGCCCCTGTCTAAGCCAAAGATCACCCCCAAGGGTAACCATTTGTTCATCTCTCCAATCCACACTTCAAATTTCTTTCCAATCCATTTGTTGATGTACAAATGAGACCACCAGATGGCTGGTAAGGAAGATAGCAGCACCACTGATTTTGAAATTTTGATCTGTATCCCTCCAAGAATCCCTCCAACCATACCCAATAAGCTTTGTCATACCATGCTGAGGATGCCAAACAAGGATACCCAACCAAGAATGATCCCCAACACACCAGAAAGAGTACACAACACGTCTCCAAGTGTCCATCATAACCAATTGCACTCTCAAGGAATCAGTGTCTTCTCTCAAGAACCCCTAAAGCCTAACCATGAAAGCATTCACATCTAAAGAGCATGGAACCAATGTTGTCTTCAATCCCAACTCCAAAAATGGACTAGGAGCCAAAACATCACTCCACCCAAGAGATGGATTGTCAAGGAAGTAAACAATCTGCTTTGGTTCTTCTTTCTCCCCTTCCTCCTAAGTAACAAGTCTGAATTCTTCGCTCCTTGCTACTATCATGAAATTACCAACAGCTACTAAGACTTGTTTGGGCAACACCTTGATGTCAAAGATATTGAAATCTCCCTGAATCATCACTTCCCTTGTGGAGACTTTATCCTCTAACCCACTTATACATTCATTATCAAATAGCCTTGGAAGATTGCCACTCACCAAGTGTGACATGTCCTCATAGACTGATATCTTATCATCAATACGCTGGAAATCATACTCAGTCACTTCACCACATGTTTTATCGTCCATCACAAAGGGAGGGTTATCGTAAGTTTCTTCAGCGGTCAATTCAAAGAGAGGATTGTCAAAAACTTGGAAGTCATCCCTTTCCTCTTGCTCACTTCCATCTTGCTGGTCCAAATCTGCACGTGCAACTTCAGATTTTTGTGGGACATTCCCCAAGTCAAACTCTTCTTGAAGATTATCAAACTCTTCAATTACCTATTTGATTTCTTCAACTCTTTGTGCATTCTCTTGTTCCTTGAGAAGTTTGAAATCAGCTAGCTGCTCCTCTACCTCCATTAATGCCACTTGAGTGTTTCCTAACATATCTTTTGTTGTCTCAAGCTCATGAGTAAGCTCATCAACCTGTCTCTCTTTTCCTTGTAAAGCACCGATAGTCTTCTTTGCAATTTCAAAGGCATAAGCTCAATTTCTAATCAAGTGTAAATATTTTGATTTCATAGTCTCCAAGGAATCTTTAACAAGTTGCAACTTAGGGAGGGTTACTTCATCCTTAACCCCTTTCTGTTTCTCATCAATTTGAGCCTTCCAATAGAGTTCTTCTATCAAACTATGTGTTTGGTCAAATCTAGGTAAAGCTTGCACTTCATCTTCAACGGGTACCTTGAATTGTTCTTTCCATCCATAAGTACGCAAAGGTGATGTCTTGCTGATAGGCTGTAAGTAAAAATCAGAACTTTGTTTCGTGTCATTGCTGCCCTCATTGCTGCTCCAAGACTCCCTTTCTTCACCACCCACTAGCTGAGAATGCCCAATATCATAAATAGGATCAAACTCTTCAATTCCTTCGAGCCTTTGCTTAAAATCAGAATCCTCATTCTTGTTTTCAATGACTCCATGGCTGTCCCTAGTTTCACACCCCACACCATCCATGTGATGACTTTGCTCAACAACTAGATGATGATCAGCTCCGTGCACTAATAAAGTTGATTCCTGCTCAAGAGTACCATCAAACTCTTCAATATCAGGAGCCTTATAGACTTCTAAAGCTGCTTCCACCTCACTGTCACTTTGATCAAATGAGAAGGCAGCCCCAAACTCAAGCATAGTGTCACCACTGTTTGCTGATATAAAGTCCTCATCAAGTTCTATTTCATCATCTGGATCAAAGGGAAATTCATCCCACACAGGTTCTTTGTCATCCTTAGGTGTCATCACACCCGGATCCCAAATGCTATGGGACTGATTGTTTTGATCAATAGGAAAGTGTTCATTGCACCCCTCTTGGAGTGTTGACTCTTGGAATAAGGCACTATGATCAAAAGACTGTTGGCTTTCAGTTGTTTATGTGTTAGTTTGTCCTTGATGTCAAAAGTGGTTGGTTTGCTGGCATGGAGAATATATATGTGATGATATGCTTGATGGATGTTGATAGGATGCATTGCTTGATGGATGTTGACAGGATGCATTCTCAGCTTGTTTTGATATATGATGCTTACAGTTGGTTCACATGGTTTTTACACATGGTTCATGGCTTGCACTTATTATCTCAGATACATGTTGGTTACTGATATTGTTATCATTTTTGACAAGGTGCTACAAGTCAAGTTTATCACTTTTTTCATGATTTCATTTTTGACAGGGTGCTACAAGTCAGGTTTATCCTTTTTTTTTCATGATTTCAAATCACAGATCAGGTATATGATTGTTGATGTTTGACATGGTATACATAATGACATTTGTTTGTTTAGCATCATCGGATTGGCTAATTGTCATGGTTGGTATAGCACATATATTTGATCATTAAACAGATATCTTTTACATATGTACTTATGCACAATGACTCACATACTGGCAGATATATTTAAGGTATACATTGGTTTATACATAGGTGCATTTTTACTTGAATAGACAGATCAAATGATATGTGTGACACATCTTACTAATGCTTGGTGTCATAAAGCATGCAAAATACAAGGCTTCGGGCAGCTTGTTTTGAAATCTTGTTTGATCATTTTTTTAAATATATATGTGACATTGTTTAAGTCACTTTGTGGCTCGAATGCTAAAACAGTCACATTGTATTCATGTGACATCGGCATTATAAAAGTCTTTGATTTGGGAATAATGTTTACAAGCTAATAAGGTTCGGGCATAATGAGTATCGGGCATACTAAGCATGTGATATAGGCATTGTTTGAATATCAATAGACTTTTTAAAAGTCCCGGCAATGATGGTATTAAGGTTCAATGACTTTGAGGTATCGGGTATTATTGATAAAGAGGTCGACTGCTATTATTTGTAACATGGTGACTTGGCACCGACAGCTATCATAGTATCTTTTTGGAATTAGCATTATTATGGTGTCGGTTTTTCTTGGCGAGTCTTTGTCAGCGGACTTAAAGGTATTATAGTGATTGTTTAAATCATGCGAAGTATGATGTTGTTTGAAAGAAAAGACTAGGGAAAAATGTTTTTGCATTTCATTGTGTAAAGTTCTGGAACCCTAGCCGCCGCCACAGGTATTTTGTGAATGCAAATTTCTAGTAAAAACTTCGCAGTCAAGTACTGTAGATAGCAAGAATAAGCTCATTGTTTGAGCTTGGTGAGTTAGTGAAAGGTTTCAAGTTGGATAAAGATGTGACTGTTGCTTTGTAAAGGAGTTGGTGCTCCTGTATCTCATGAAGTTGGTGCTTCTGATTTTTGTGGAGTTGGTGCTCCTAAACTTGTGGAGTTGGTGCTCCTGTATTTTGTGGGGTTGGTGCTCCTGAATGTGAAAGAGTTGATGCTCTAAGTGAATAAAGGAAAGATTTTTCGAGTGGTTTTATTATTCCCCAAGAGGGTTTTTCCACTCAAGACAAATTTTGTGTTATGTGGTGATTTTATGTGTGTGATCTTTTTATTATCAGTCTGATTTTAATGTGTTATCAAATGTACAATTATCAGTCTTTCATATTTGTCAATGTTATGCCACATTTCATATCAATCTTTCATATTTGTCAATGCACATTTCATGCATAAAAGGTTCTGATTTAAAGTGAGCTCTGATACATGTGAAAGTGTTAAGTTTCACCTTTGTTAATGTTTCATGTTTAATTCATGGTTCATGCAAATACAATACTGTTCATGCACAAGTCAAATTTGTTCTTTGAACAGTCATTTGGTGTTTTGATTTAAAAGTCAAGTTTGTTTCACATACTGTCATCTGCCCTCTTTGTTCAAAAGAAAACTTACAATCTTGTTTTTGAAAAATTGTGACTTTCATAAACCACTGATTCACCCCTCCTCCTCTCAGTGATTTCAGTCTTCCAACAAAGACATGGTAGCCCCCAACTCACAACCAAGATTACTATCATTGGTATGATGATAAGGCTCTCCAATAGGTGTTGTTTTGAAGTTTTCAGTAGCATCAAACTCAACATTATCGGTAGCAACCTTCTCAAAGAGATCGTTCTGTAGCTGTTGCATGCAAGCTTCTTCTCCTATGGCAAACTCATAACTTACTTTATGTTCTGATTTTTGAACAACCTCTGAGTTATCACAAACATCATTACTATGGCAATGGTCATAAGTTGACTCAATGGCACCACCAATGTTGCCCTTAACCTATGCCTCATTAGTGAACTCATCAGTCTCAAAACCATCATTGAATGAACCCAAATTAGGATGCAAGACTGCTGTTTTGTTCTTTTTACCCAACTAATCTTCATTGTCTCCAGTCACATGCAAGTCTATGGGAGTATTTTGGGGCTCTTCCACACACTCGTCAAATGTCAAAGTTTCCTCTTTGTTTGCCTCTATTTCTTGACCCATGCCACGTTGTTGTTCAACCCTTTCAAGGACATCTATAGGCTGCCAATCATCTTGTAGCAATTCATCTTTCATCTTTTCTTTTTTTTTTCCTTTTCTTCTCACAACTTCTCCGTCTCCTTTTGATCCACCCAAGAACTGTTTGAAAGTGAGAACATCTCGAATTTCCTTGAGTAGAGAGCAGTCCCAAGACTCCTGAAGCCAGACGCTGGCGAGTCCTGGCCGAAGGCCCCGCCGCCCCGGCTGCTGACGCGGCGCCGCAGGCCCGTGGTCGGACGCGCTGGCGCGACCGGACGCTGGTGAGTCCCGACTGTGGGACGCGGCCGCGGCAGCAGCGGCCAAAAAAAAAAAAATTAAAACACAACATTTTTTTAATCTGTTTTTTTATTTATATCTTCTATTTCGCCCTAAAAGGGCACTCATTTCATTCATTTGGCAAAATAGGAGGAGAAGAGAGAGTTGTGAAGAAAAATAGGAGGAGAAGAGAGGGCAACCAGCAACTTGTTGAAGACAAATCCAAGGGCATATATCATTTGGGGAGCTTCATACCAGCAAGGAGGTGCATTGAAAGCTCATTACCAGTGATTTGGAGGAGTTTCTATTGCATTCCAAGCTAAATCTAAGAGGTAAGTTCGATTTTAATTGATTTTTTTGTGTTTTTTTAACAAATATTTCATTGTAATTTGTAAAATCACTATTCTTTTGAGTTTGCATATTTTTTTTACAAACCCTACTTGCAACTTAAATAATTTTAGAAACCCTATTTTGTGCAGCCACATTCATTTGCAAATCATACCATATTATTATTTTCACAATGTCTCATACCCCAGTCAGAAAAGACCCTGCTTGGAAACATGCTGAAATCTTTCCCGGAATGAAAAAAGGAGACGCCAAATGTTTCTATTGCAAAACAATATATCATGGAGGCATAAATCGATTAAAATATCATCTTGCACGCATACCCGCCCATGATGCAGTGGGTTGCCCTATAGCACCTCCTGAGGTTGTTCGTGAAGTACAGGTGCAATTAGAAACTTTTGAAATGCAAAAAGAATTGAAAAAGAAACAGAAGCAGGAGTTGTTGAGTGTTGGAGTTGGACAGGGACTTGGTGCTGTTGGAGATGCTTCTTCCATGCCTCCATACCGTCCTAGTGCTAGTGCTTGTGGTAGTGCTTCTGTTTCTGCATCAGCAATGCCTATGCGTACTCCTAGTGCTGGTGGCGCTGCTACTGCTAGTGGTAGTGGCAGTGTTAGCATTGGCCCTAGAGTTCGTAAATCTAGGGTGGACTCATATTTTGTACCACGCACTACCCCTGGTTCCCAACCGTCGCTTGAGAGCATGGGTTGGAACAAGGATGCACATGATGCAGCCAAAAAGGCAATTGCAGACTTTTGGTACTACTGCACCATTCCCTTCCATGTAGCCAGGTAATTTTTTTTCATTTAATTGTTTTAAAATTTATATTTAAATTTTAGAATCTAGATGTATCTCATTATCTCATTATCGAATTCAAATTTTACAATACTTATGTAACTTATCAATTTATTTATGACATGTTATAGGTCACCTTTCTGGCAAAACATGGTTGATGCGATAACTATATGTGGGGCGGGGTTCAAAGCCCCTAGTGAAGATGAATTAAAGGGCCCACTTTTGACTCAAAAGGTGGCAGATGTGAAAGCACAATTAGAGGAGCAACGCAAGCAGTGGAGCATGATTGGTTGCACCATC
This sequence comes from Sequoia sempervirens, assembly GCA_007258455.2. Lineage (NCBI taxonomy): Eukaryota > Viridiplantae > Streptophyta > Pinopsida > Cupressales > Cupressaceae > Sequoia > Sequoia sempervirens. Next base: position 3,381 of record VDFB02122409.1, on the reverse strand, counting down.
ATGACTGATGGTTGGACTGATAGGAGAAATAGGACGTTGCTTAATTTCCTAGTTTCCTCCGGAGGTAATTGTACTTCCTTCAATGCATTGGAATTTGAATTTTATTTAGTGAATCACATAATTTAATATGGCTGATTTATGTTTTTTAATTTATTGAATAATTGGTTTTGCTTTTTTTTTCAGGTGACACCGTCTTCATTAAGTCCATTTGATGCTACGGTGGTGGCGAGTTAATGTCATTTGATCCTCGTGGTGGCGAAGTGTTCGGAGGATCCTTTTTGGCGATTTATAGGTGTTGGTTAGCTCCGGTTTGGGGTGGTTGGGCCTTCGCAGAATCTTCCAGAGAGTCTTTTGAGAGAACTTTCTATTTTTAGAAAGTTAGGTCAGGCGGAAGCTGCTATTTCGGGCAGGGCACCTGGTGCACTTTATCAGCTCAGATTCGACCCAGTTCAGCAGATGGTTGATTTGACGGAGAAATAAGGAGTAATTCATGGATTATTAAATATTTAATAATTTGACTTTATTATAGTCACTTTATTGAAATATTAAAGTATTTAATTAATTGGCTCAATTATAAAGTATTTAATTATACTTTATAATATATTATTATAATGTGACTTAATGAGTATTTAATGCTCATTAAAAGTGGACGCCAATTATTTAATCATTTTTCCTAAGTTCAAAAGTGAAAATTAAATCATTTATTTAAATGATTATTTTAATGAAGGATTAGGTCGAACTTTTCATGAGAGAATATATTACTCTCCACAGGCAAAATCGAACTATCTTGTTTATTATTCAATTTTGTCTACTGAGCATCTGAGCTTTGGAGTTTGCAAACCCTAGGGTTTCTGGCAGACGATCGTTTCTGAAGAACGTAACCTCTTCAGAGATCAGGCAGTCTGAGGCTGTGAAATACCAGCTGAAGTTTGCACTTGGTGATTTCATCCAGAAGTCACAGGCTGAGCTTAACCAGTTCTTAATTCAGAGATTTACAGGGGAAACCATCAGAGGAACAGGGCGATTTCATTCATTACCCTTTACCAGTGATTTGGCACGAATCCCAAGGAGGCCGTACCTTTCATTAATGCTGCAGCAGGCCGTACTATTGCACTTTCCAGGCCGTACTTATCATTCTTCTGAGGGGACGCTTTCATTATCTGTTATTCAGTGATTTCACAGTGGGCGCTTGGTTTTCTGGCACATTTGCATTTGAGATTCAAGCCGGAGGAGATCTTAATTAATATCTGGCCGTACCATTACCAGTTACAGCAGCCGCCATTAAAATACCAGGTTTTTATTTAAAAATTTCTTGTATTGTTTCCTACCTTCAGTTTTTGGCGTTGTAGATGATCTGGAAATTGAATATAATGATGCGCCTTGGTTCTTGAGCAAGTTTTGGAACATTAAATGCTTTTATGTATTTTTTATGAATTTATCAAGCAATTCTAGAAAAATCGCAAATTTCACTTTTGTCTGTAAAAACCTCAAAAACATCAAAAAAATTGAAAATTGCAAAAACAACACAAAAAACAAATCAGTGTTTGATTCAGAGAACCACCAGGGTTCTGACAGTGGTATCAGAGCACAGATCTCCTGCCATCCTGTGCTTTTTCCGTGAATATTCAGAATACAGTGCATTTCTGGGTTGCCTTTTATGAACCAAGACATTATTCAGTATACCAGAGGTGTAGGGACAGGCAAAGACGAAGACTGGACAGGTCCTCCGATTCCAGAAGGTCAGACAGTATCAGGAGTGCTTGGTTTTCACAGATCCAGTTCAGACGGTAGTGAAAACAGTGTTGCAACCCTAATGGCAGATCGTGAGCCTTCCTCAGAGACTCGCAGGGATCCAGGGAAGGCACATGCAGAGGGTGACATTACTGATGAGGAGTTTAGACGGAGACACGACAACATGATGGATATGATGTCGCAGTTGATGGGTACTATTAGGCAGTGTACGCCCACACAGCCTCATTTCATACAGATTGGACAGACGAGCGGGACCACTCCAGTGGATCAGCCATTGGCATCAACTCCTAGGCAACCGTTACCGATCTATCAGGAGCGTAGGCCAGGTCAGCCTACTTTCTTACCCAGAGATACTCCACCTCAGACTCCAGGGGCAGAGCATCAGGTGCATCATCAGGACTTCCAGCCACAGAACGGCATGTCGGTGGCAGATTTGACGAGATTTCATGGCGAGTACATGTCTTTAGCGCCTGAGATCCGGCAGGCACTCACGTTTCATGAGTTTATAGATGTCTATAAACCCAGAGGAGGAGGTAGATTTGATCGTAGACCCCCACAGCATCAGCAGCAGCCACAGGTGAATAGGGATTTACAATATGCTGTGAGCAAGATTACACTGCCATATTTTGATGGGTCAGAGAAGACATCAGCTAGGTCATGGGTCCAGAAATTGGACAACTATCTGTCACTTAGACCTATGCAGGAGGATGAGGCAATTAAATTTGCCACTTTACATCTGGACGGAGTAGCGCATGATTGGTGGCACCACGGCATGTACACGTTAGGCCATCATGCGGTTAATACCTATCAGGAGTTCATGAGCCGATTGATAGAGAGATTTGATAGGAAGGATCCAGAGTTATATTTCAGAGAGTTGGCTCAGCTCAGACAGACAGGCAGTCTGGAGGCATACATCGGCGAGTTTCAGAGAGTGGCCGTCATGGTGACTGGCATTTCAGAGAGGAGACTCATTATCTTATTTGTTGAGGGTTTGACAGAACCCATGAGAGGTTGGGTCAAGGCTTTTGACCCTCCCACACTGCAGGAGGCCATGCGGAAGGCACGCAGCATGGAGCTTGCCGCACCTCGCAGCAAGTTCACTTCAGGGTCCACTCCATACACGAGACCCAACAGGCCTTTCGATAGAAACAATGACAGAAATAGACCCTTTGACAGGAGGAAGGATCAACAGGATCCTAAGAGACAGAATGCACCCCCGTTTGACAGAGAAACTTTGAACGAATTACGTAAGAAGAAGTTGTGTTTCTGGTGCAAGGCACCCTATGATGAAAAGCACATATGCCCACTTCGTCCGAAAGTCAAAAATAACCAAATGGAGTGGTATTATGAGGGCGAAGAGCAATCTGATCTGTCAGACCAGCAAGCTGATTCCGAGCCTTCAGATGATGAGAAGTCCGAAAATGAGAATGAACATGAAGGTGGAAGGAAGCTACAGGAAGCCCATCTGACTAGTCTTCAGAGAGATGGTTCATTTCGACTCCGTGGGCTCTTAGCAGGTCAGAAGGTGATTACTTTGTTGGATACGGGTGCGACACATAATTTTATTGATGCACGTTTAGTGGAGAGACGTGGTATCCAGACAGAGGCTTTCGAGGGTATCCGAGTCAA
>VDFB02122408.1:0-29529 GCA_007258455.2 Sequoia sempervirens | reverse complement strand
TCATACCTTGTAAGAAGACAACAGATGCAGTACATGTACCAGATTTTTTTTTCAAAGAAGTAGTTAGATTGCATGGATTACCTAGAGTATTGTTTCAGACAGGGATACAAAATTTGTTGGTTAATTTTGGAGGACACTTTGGAAGAAGTTGAAGATAGATTTGAAGTTCAGTTCTACTTTTCACCCATAGACTGATGGACAAACAAAGGTAGTAAACAAGAGTTTAGGGAATTTGTTGAGATGTTTGGTTGCAGAGAAGACTGGAAGTTGGGATTTAGTCCTTGCACAAGTAGAGTTTGCTTACATTAATTCAGTGAACAGGAGTACAAGAAAGACACATTTTGAGACTGTTACAGGAGTTCATCCTAGAGGTATATCAGAGTTGAGAGACATCATTATGGGAGATAAAAGTAGTGCAGAAGCAGAAGAATTTGCAGAACACATGCAAAAGTTGCATACTCAAGTGAAACAACAATTGGAAGACATGAACCAGAAGTACAAGGAGAAAGCAGATGAAAAGAGGAGACATAAGGAATATGAAGTTGGAGATGAAGTGATGGTATATTTTAGAAAGGAAAGATTTCGAGTTGGCACATACAACAAGCTAAAGATGAAGAATTTTGGACCTTGTAAGATCTTGACGAAATTTTATTCAGGAAATGCATATGAAGTGGAGTTACCTGAAGGTATGGGTATATCACCTATATTCAACATTGCAGATCTACATCAGTACATGAAGCAAAATTTAGTGAAGATAGTGAAGCAAAATTGGAGAATCAGTTTCCTAAACAACAGTTTGATGAGATTGAAGAGATTTTGGATGTTAGAGATGGGAGGAAGACTCGTGGAAGACAGTACAAGGAATATCTTGTGAAGTGGAAAGGTAGACCAGTGGAGGATTCTTCTTGGATTTCTCAGGTTGAGGTAGACCATATTGGTTTTCCTTTAGCCCCAACAAAGTGAGAGACTCACTTTTCAATAACCCCGAATGTCTGATGTAGGAGCATCCTTGCTTCTTGGCAATCTTGCATCAACCAAAAATATTTTCTTTCAGTTTTATGTTCTTGTTATGTTCTTGCTCAGTTCATGTTGGTGATTCGTCATCTTTTCTCACCAGACCCTATGGATCTTTGTGTACAACTTTGACATGTTCATTTTCCTTGTTCCAAGATTTGAGCACAATTGGATCTTTTTCTGGAAAGTTATCACTTCCGGATTTCATAGCAGTTTCTTGAATTGACACCAGAATAATTTCAAACTTTTCGGCCAGTTCGATCATTGTGGATCATTCCTGTGACTTGCGGAATCTGAACGGTGTGATTATAATTGTTCTGTGGAGTGTCCCCAACCTTCATTATAGGTCCACACTTCATCTTATGCACTTATTGAAGAGTAATTCAAATTTGAGGCTGACTTATTCATGTGCACATTACATTTTCTTTCCTTGGATAATGTGATGACCTTTGGTCGACAAGGATGATTCCATAATTGCGGATATGATATAAAGCTTTTAATCGATAATTAGAATGGTAGTAGTCAATTGAGTAGATTAAGATAGATTTGATCTGTAAGATTTTTCTCGCATATAGGAGCATATTAGAATGTCGTATTTTTGAGCATGTAGTATTAGGCCTGTGAGCCGAATCTGTAATCTGGATGTTGTCGGTCAAATGTAACAGAGATTTTTGTTAATGACAATATTTGCACATGCCTTTGCCTCCATATTCAATGTTTCTTTCATTGTGTTACTCTTGTTGCACGGTCTAGATTGTTCTCTTTAAGGACCCTCCTACTGTGGCTACTCCAATCTCATTACCCTAGCAACTAAGTTATCCAATATAGGTACTAGTTTTTGGTATTGTATAATGTTCTTTAAGATCCAAAACCATGATCAATGAGGTTGACTAAATTATTTTTCTTGAAACCACACAATATTGTATATATTATAAACTACATACAACAAAATATCCACACCTTAGCTAAGAATCAACCCTACTCGAATAGATAAATAATTTGGAACCACCCAGAGATAGAATGTGTGTAACAGCCTATTTGATCTACAGTTTATAAAATAAATAGTTAACTAACTTTTAGATTTTTTGCAACTGACTTTATTTAAAACTAGGGTTTTCCAACTAATTATAATATGTAACTAACTTCTAAGTTTAACCGATGTCAGCTGAAAAATAACTTCTAACCGTTCACGATAATTCATAACAGAAAAACTGTCAGACTAGGGTTTTCCTTTAGGGCACAAAATTATTTAATTAATTCAAACTACCTTCCAAAATTCAACATTTTAATGGAATGGAAATAGTTGGCTAACTAAATTTGCTAAATTCATCAACAAATATTTTCATAAATATACAACTGCATAATAGTAAATAAACTTCAAAAATTGCAGACAAGCAATACCTGGAAATAAGTACGAAAGAGTTTGTTATCTGACATCATCTTCAAGCAGAATTCTTGAGCTACTTTATCATTGGGGAAAAGGAATTATCATCAGGGGCTTTACTGCCCAACCAAGACCTACTGGTCTCCCGTGCTCTTTGACTGAAGAAACCTGGCCCTTCTCGAGGGCGATCAACAAGGATCAAATGTCATCATGTCTCTAAGCCTGGTGTCCATGAACCTATACTATTGGTTGATCCCTCCTCTATAGGATCCTCCTACCAAAAGGACCATTCTGACCAAAGTATATCTGGAACATGAAAGTTGACTTTGCCTAACTGGCATCTACCTTGGCTAAGGATTTTTAAATACTTTTGGCACCACTATGTCGGTTACTTTGACACTTCTGTGTCGATATCTCTGGCACTAATGTGTCGATATCTCTTGCACTACTATGCCATCAACACTCACCCTTTCTCAACATGATAAATCACCGACCAAGTTTCTTATTTGGTTTGAGTAATCTTTCTTCCAGTTTTTAGCCTTAGGATTATTATTTGTGTATGAATTGAATTCTCTCATTAAGAAGTCAAGTTGGTGGCTTAAAGGAAGAAAAGAGAGAGAGAGCATACTGTTTATTTAAAGTACTCATCCAATCCTAAATTATTTCAATAACAACTCAAAGATCTAAAAATGTTAAAAGTATACTCTTACCAGACTAAACTACTAAGGACGGTACAGATTTTGAATAGGGCAGAGAAGATTAATATATGAGTTTCCCACGAAGACTAGGTTATTCACAGATTTAGGAGACCTGATTAGCCATAAAAGGGACTGAAAAAATTGGAACAGAGCTCTTATCGGTTGAGTTCAGAAAGACAAAGGAGAACCCAGTCCAATTTAAATGCTTCTGAACTAGGTTTGAGATTAAGTGAGTTTCCAGTTCACTACCAAATAACTACAATTATGAAAATGTTTCCAAGGTTTGGGAATTTGAATGGAGGTAATGCTTCTCAATTCAAATGAATGATAACAAGATTAATAACCAAAGATAACCAATAATTCTAAATCAAAGGAGAAAATTCAATAAAAAAGAAGAATCGACATCAAAAAATTGATGGTTAAGGTTACACGATGCCCTAGATAGAGTCTAACTTAGAAACAGAGTAAATAAAGATTCAACGCAACAACATGACTCTACACCCTACAGGAGACAAAAATAATACTGTCGAATTTGGTGATGAAATTAGCCTATAACGATACCTGATCACACAAATTTAAATATTCCCATAGCCAACTCAATCAGAGTAAGGACACACTTATCTTTTAATAGATAGAAATTATAAACAAAAGCTCCAGAATATAATATAAAATAGATTCCGAAGAAAATAGAAAACAAAGGTTCTTGATGTGCCTGGTTGCGTCTGAAAACTTGATGAGTGTGGAGAATCCCTTGCTCAAATACCACCTACAGCTTGACCTTCGATGTACACCGATTGACACTTGAATTCCTCCTCAGCTTGTCTCAATTTAAAATCCCACACCAACAAGATGTAGTCTGAGGAATACGTTCTTAGGAAGCTTCAGATACAAAAAATATGATGCATGATTTCTTCAGGAAGGTGGCCAGCGACGGATGAGAAAACGGAACCCTAGCTATGGCGGAAAGATTACCATCAGACTTTTCCTTAATAGAGTAGAGTTTTGTCGACTCAAAAATTGAATGAAGAAAAATGGTTGAATGAATTCTCGATAGAGAGAGAGACCAAAATTTAGAGGTTGCCCTTTTGCATTCCATTCCAGAATCTTCAAAGACTCCTTGCATTCCATGTGTTTTCTGGTGGAGTGGCAGAGAGCTCTGCCTCCATGAGCCGCTAGCCATCTCCTGTACAAATTTGACAATGAAATAATACATTTATTTTGTTTTAATGTATAATGGTATTTTATTATTATTATTATTTAAACTTTAATAGTTAAACATTTATAATTATATTATTATATTTAAAATACCCTCATTAATTATTTTTATATTTCATTTCCAACTTTAATGATCAATATTTATATTACTTAAGCCAAGGCCAAGGTTATATCTTTGTGTTGTCATCCACTACCCAGAGTTCGATGACAAATAGATCCTTGTCAACTGCATCCTCTCCTTGATGATAGTCCCTTTTCCCTCCGTGTGATATTGATCCTGCAACCACTTGACACAAGAAACTAGAGTTAGACCATTCCTAGTGCATTAATTTATATTTACATATAATATCACAATCATCATTATCATCAAATACATTTGCATATTTAATAATCATTCACATTCACATTTACAGTTGCAAAAATAAAATAATTATTTAATCCATTATTTCACATTCACATGAAAGGAAATTATAGCAACAATATTAACGTCCATGGTACCAATATCATTAACATATTAAGTCTTAGGGGGATGTAACATACTCCACCCCTTAAGAATCATCGTCTTCGATCATTATTTATTTATAAATTCAAGTCTATGATCAAAATTTCATATGGTTTGAAAAAAAATAAGGAAATTTCTAAAGGATTTCTTCATAATCCTCCCAGGTGGCATTTTCTTTTGAATACTGGTCCCACTAGACCTTACATTGAACCACCTCACAATTATGTAAGCACAGCTTACGCATCTCGAGCACTCAAATTGGTTCTATAGTAATCACCCCTAGATCCTACACCTGCAAGGAATTCTAGTCAATCATATGCTCAAAGTTTGCAAAATATTTCTTTAGATAAGAAACATGAAACACATTGTGCAATTTGGCGAGAGTTGGTGGTAGATCAATTTTGTAAGCCACTGGATTGATCACTTCTAGTACTTCAAAAGGTCCCACGTATCTTTGGGTGAGCTTTGAAGTCTTTCCAAATTTAATAGAGCTTTTATGTGGTTTGACACGCAAGAGGACTTTGTCTCCTACTACAAATTGTCTAGTAGTTTGTTCTGCATTGGCATAACTCTTTTGATGATCATTAGCTTCTTTTATCCTTTTCCTAATTAGCTTGACCTGTTCTTCCATTTCTTGGAGCATTTCTAGCCCCAAAATAATCATGTCTTCCAACCTATTCCAACTGATAGGGGTCCTACATTTTCTACCATATAGAGCTTCAAATGGTGCCATTTTAATAGCTGAATGATACAAATTATTGTTGGAAAATTCTACCAAAGGAAAATATTCCTCCCACTTATGTTGTTGATCCATACAATACATTCTAAGTAAGTCTTCTAATATCTGATTAACCCTTTCTGTTTGACCATCTATTTTAGGATGATAAGTTGTACTTATGTTTAATTATGTCCCTAAATCTGAAAATAGTGTCTGCCAAAATCTAGATGTTATTTTGACATCTTTTTCTGAAATGATCTTCTCTGGTACTCCATGTAGGTGAAATATTTCTTGCACAAATTTCTATGCAATTATGGAAGCCCCATCTATCAAATTCCCTGGTATGAAATGTGCCACCTTGGTAAGTCTGTCTACTACCACCAATATGGTATTATGTTTGTTCCTTGTCATTGGTAACCCTTGTACAAAATCCATACTTATAATTTTCCACTTCCAATCTGGTATGTTATGAGGTTGTAATAACCCTGTTGGATGTTGATGCTCAACTTTAACCTTCTGACATTCGAAACATCCTACAAAAAATCTGGTTGCATCCTTCTTCATTCCCTTCCAAAAATATAGTGGTTTCACATCTTCCAACATCTTGGTTACTCTGGGATGGCTTGAATATGGTGTGGTGTGAGTTTCTTTCCAAATTGTACACCCTAGAATCCTATACACCCTGCCCTTGAATCTCAAAATTCCATCCTCTTCTATCTTGAATCCCTCATAATTAGAATCCTGGGAGTTTTCCAGAAGAGCTTCCTATACTTGATTATAATAGTCATCCTCTTTCAATTTTTGCAGAACCTGTGTTCTAAATTCTATGTTGATAGTTTCCATAGCAGTTATGTGCCTTCGCCGACTCAAGGAGTCAGCTACTTTGTTCTCCTTTGCCTTTAATTCACTAATCTGGAAATTGTAGTCGGAAATTAATTCCATCCATCTTCTTTGTTGTGAATTTAGGTTGGGTTGAGTAAATAGATATTTCAGCCCTTGATGATCTGACTTAAGCTCGAAAGTCTTTCCTAGTAAATAATGTCACCACATTTGCAAGGCATGCACGATCACAGCTAATTCTAGATCATGTGGTGCATAATTTTGTTCATACTGCTTCAGTTTCCTTGATTCATAAGCCACCAATTTTCCTTCCTACATTAACACTCCTCCAAGTCCATCTCTGGACGCATCCGTTATCACCACAAAATGTCCATTTAGATCTGGCACAATCAAAATTGGTGCGGTTGTTAATTTTTCCTTCAAAGTGTCAAATGCTTCCTTGCACTTCGCTGTCCATTCAAACCTTCTTCCCTTTCTTTGGAGAGAAGTGATAGGGTGGGTGATTCTAGAAAAATCCTTGACAAATCTTCGGTAATATCCAGCCAAACCCATAAAGCTTTTGGCCTCATGAACATTTTTAGGTACTGGCCAATCCACTATTGCTTTTATTTTTGTAGGGTCTATGGTGATTCCTTTAGCAGAGATTATATGTCCTAAGTACTGCACTTCTTTCTAGAAGAAGGTAAATTTTGATAATTTCCCATAAAGCTTATTCTCTCTCAGTCGTTGAAGGACTATTTGAAGATGTCGAAGATGTTCTTCCTCATTTTTAGAATAGTTGAGTATGTCATCAAGAAAAACCAATACAAACTTATCTAAACAATCTTTGAATATGTTGTTCATCAGATTCATGAATGCAACTAGGGTGTTGGTAAGTCCAAAAGTAAAATTGTGAACTCGTAGTGCCCATATCTAGTTTTGAAGGCCATTTTATGAATATCCTCTTCTTTCAATCTGAGTTGATGATACCCTAATCTTAGATCTATTTTGGAGAACATTGTTGCCCCTTTCGTCTGGTCAAAAAGATCATCTATACAAGGTAAGGGGTATTTGTTTCAAATAGTAAGCTTTTTCATCATTTTGTAGTTTATACATAGACGAAGGGTCCCATCCTTCTTCGTAAATATTACTGGAGCACCCCAGGGTGAAACACTAGGTCGTATCAAACCCTTATCTAACTGTGATAGGTCAAATTTGGGTGGTAGAAAACGAGCAGCAAACAAAGTAATGCAAAATAACACTAAAACAACCTACACCTCAAGATTAGCCTAGTTGGAATCAACACAAAACAAAAACAACAAATGAAACATTTTACCTTGTGTCGAATCAATCCTTTGGTTGGCCCTTTGATCTTTGGTGTTGTATGCTCCTTGGATGGCAAGAGATGCAAGCTAGATGATGATATGAAGGTGAATGCAAGTGAGTGCAAACATGAAAGTGGCTAAGTATGGATTCTAGGAAAAAATTGCAAGAGTTTGGCTACAATGCATGATCTCCTAAAATGAGAGAAAAGGAGATTACATCTTTGGAAACTCTAGGGATGTGGACGCAATAAGATTTCAGCTACTAAGATCAAGATGGGAGCTACATGCGGAGCTGAGGAACCTACAAACTCTTCATCTTGAGCACATGCACGTGATAAGGGCTTTAAAGATGATGTAGCATGAAATGGAGGAGAAAGTGCTTGAGCTGGAAAGGGCATACAGTACCCTGGACGGTCAAGAACCCCTATAAAGGAGTGTACTTGTCCCCATGTAAGGGAGAGGACAAGGGGAATTAAAATTCTCAAATATTCCTTGTTGGGATGTAAGTAGAGGGCGAACGGTGCAAAATTCCTTTAAAATGCATTGGGATTAAATGTGAATTAAAAATTCACATGGGGAATGGAGATGCCTTGTTCAAAAAGAGAGCTTTTAATGAAGTTGACTAAGGACACATGCCATAAATGATATGGGGATTAGAAATGACCTAATTAAGTGATTAAGGCTGTGCAAGTACTTCTGATTAATTACCCATGACTCATTAGAGGAAAGTGGGGAAATTATGGGAGGATGTGACATTAATGATGTTGATTAGGGTGCAATACATCTTAACTGCGAAATTCAATTGGTGACTCTCAAGAAAGAGGACTAGGACCCGCTAAGAGGGATTAGAGGCCAACCTAAAAAAGCCTGGGAGGATGTGACAATGAGAGAGAAAATAGGGAATTTAAAAGTAAATATAAAATTCCAAAAGATAATATGACTAAATTAAATAAAGTGATGCATTTATTTAATTTAGAGAGGAAATGGGGGAAAAGTATTTATTAAATTAGACACCTTGGGAAACCTTATGCTAGAAACACAATATTAATTAAATGAATGATTTAATTAATACCGGTAAAGAGGACAATTTTAAAAGAGCAAAGGGATGATTAAGTAGATGACCTTGACCATATGGAGGTGGTCAAATTAGGATGTCTACACTAACAATTCTTGTAGTTGCATCTTTAACTCCATCAACTTCATAGTAGTCATTCGGTAAGGTGCCTTAGAGACTGGCTTGGCTCCTGGAACCAAGTCAATGGTGAATTCAAACACCCTCCTAGGTGGTAACCTAGGAAATTCCTCTGGAAACATGTCTTGATATTCCTGAAGATAGGGGTACTTCTCAGCGAAAGATTCTTCCTTAGAATCTATCTCCATTTCCCCTTCCCGACTATGGGTTTGCATTATCGTATCATCAAAGTATGTGCTTTCTTTATATTCTCTAACACCTTCCATTTTGACTACAAATTATTGACATCATTTCCTCTTATTTCTTTTGATTTGCATGGCTGATATTTTTCGTATCCTAACTTCGCGTTGTACCCCATGTATCATCATAGGATTTCCTAGGTCATCCAGACATTCTACTGTTTTGGTGTAGCAGTCAACCTTTTCCCTATATTCCCTTAGCCAGTTCACCCCTATGATTACATCATAGGAACCCAGAGGCACCACATAAAGGTTAACCTCTATGGCGAAGCCTGGAAATTCTATCCTAGCTTCGAACAAACACTGCTCTACCCGAGCTCTCGTCTGATTTGCATATTCTACAGTCCAAGATTTAGCCATGTACCCAGTTCTTTTAGGAAATTTATGCAATATCTTAGGAGATATAAAAAAATTTGTGGCTCCAATATCAATTAGTATGGTGATGGGGTTTCCATAGAGCATACCTAGAGTCTCTATAAGCGTAGCTTGATATTCAGCTTGCCGATTTCAACTGTTGCATGAATTCTTTGTTGTAAAGTCATTTGTTGAGATGGTAGGGGTTTCCGCTAATGCTTCCCCTAATGATTCTTATGTGGGAACTGTGTGGCATAATGTTCACCTCCGCAATTAAAGCACCCTCCAGGTGGTCCTTTCTTTTCTGGTCCTTTATTTGCAATGGTTTCATCTTTCTTGTTCTTATTGAAATTATTCCTTTTGTCTCTCTTGTTTTCAAATCTGTTATTCGTATGACCCTTCTTTTTGAAATTTTGATGTGACTGCTCCCACTTTCCTTTGTTGCGCTTCCTGTCTCGAAAAGAGTCATCTTTCTTCAGCCTCTTCTCTTTCTGAACTACCTTTTCATAGGCCTCATCCATTGTTCGAGGGGCCAGTACATCCACGGGACCTCCTACTCGATTATTCGGTCCCATTATAAACTTCTGAACCCATAAGTTTTCATCTTGTTGGTACTGAGGGACATACCTAAGCAATCGTGTAAAATTCTCCCAATATTCATTAACTGATAGAGGTCCCTACCTCATATTTTCAAAATCTAACAGCTTTTGGTCATAGTCTATCTATGGAAGCCACCTTTGATGAAATAACCGTACAAACTGCTCCCATGATACCTTAGTTGCTACCATTCCCATTTATGCTCTTTTGTTCTCCCACCAAGTGGTAACTTCTCCTGCCAGCTGATAGGCTGCCCATGTTGCCTTTGAATTATCAGAATAATCCCTCAGTTCAAAGTATTTTTTCATTTTTTTCAACCATGCCTCCATAGAATCACCCGAAATGAAGCCCTCAAACTTAGGGGGTTTAATTTTCTTCATGTCCTTGGCTAGTTCATCAGCTAGTCTACTTTTCTTGTGTTCCAGGGTCAAGGTTTTTGAAGTTTCCCCTTGTTGTTCATTTGGTTTTTTGTTCTTTCTTCACTTGTCATAGGTTTCCCTTCCACTTTTCTTTCCAAGTTAGCTAACTAGGCTTGGGTTGCATTTATCAAGGCTAATACTGGTATCCATCTCCAGCCAGCGGTTGTTTTCGTATTCACCCTCTAATCCATGCTCCAGAATTTTCTCCATTCCACATGTCCATTGTATTGAATAAATCTAATGCGTCTTTATTTTGTTTATTAGTTTTTTTTGGAAGTGGATATTTTCTGTATATAGATTTCCTTTGCATGTAACCTACTCAACATTTTCAAAGCACAAGCCTTGTTAAAAGAAGTAATGTACAAAATCTGAATGGATGCAAAACAAAATTTTTATTTATTGCATGTATATGGATCATCACTCCTTGTGACTAATCCTTACATAGATGATACAAAATTTCTCTATCACACCCGTGATAGTTTTATACAAAATTTTCTACCACATCCTGTGATAGATTTATTTCATAATAATACAAAATTTTCTCTCTATCAAATCGGATAGAATTCATAGTACAAGGATTTCTCATAAAAATATTTCATCACCATGATTGGCTCTTCTGCCTGTGCCTCAAGGTTTAGCTCTCACTCATCAAGTATAGGCTCCTCCGGGTCATGGTAAAATGAAAGAATTTTGTAACCCTGAGTTGGAACTTCCATTTTTTTCCTCATAGTTGTTTCAAAGCTGAGTCTCTGGCTTGACAGATTCCGTGTTTGGTTTTGACCAGCTCTGCCACACATTCCCACTCTCTTTTCCCCTTTCTCAGCCTACTTCTCTCCTCTCCTTCGTGTCTCTTTTAGGGATTCACTATCACTTCTAAGCCCTCATGTAGAACACTTGGTAATCTGCGAATAGCCTCCCATCTTCCACATCCTAATGGGGCAGACCTGCTCATGGATCTTCTTTCCAGGGTGCAGTTTTCTATCAACACCATTCCTGAATACTAACAATGGGCCATTGATTTGAAGTCCAAGTCTACATGTTGAGCCCGAGGTCTAGTTTCGAACCCAATCGCTCTGATACCATGTGTAATAGCCTATCTAATCTACTATTTATAAAATAAATAGTTAACTAACTTTCAACTATTTTTCAACTAACTTTATTTAAAGCTGGGGTTTTCCAACTGATTATAAGATGTAACTAACTTCTCAGTTTAACCAATGTCAGCTGAAAAAGAACTTCTAACTGTTCACGATAATTCATAACAGAAAAAATGTCAGACTAGGGTTTTCCTTTAGGGAACAAAATTATTTAATTAATTCAAACTACCTTCTAGAATTCAACATTTTAACTAAAAGGAAATAGCTGGCTAACTAAATTTGCTAAATTCATAAATGAACATTTTCATAAATATACAACTACATAATAGTAAATAAACTTCAAAAATTAACAAGCAATACCTGGAAATAAGCACGAAAGAGTTTGTTATCTGACATCATCTTCAAGCAGAATTCTTGAGCTACTTTATCATTGGGGAAAAGGAATTATCATAAAGGGCTTTACCGCCCAACAAAGACCTACTAGTCTCTCGTGTTCTTCGACTGAAGAAACCCGACCCTTCTCGAGGGAAATCAACAAGGATCAAATGTCATCATGTCTCTGAGCCTGGTGTCCATGAACCTATACTGTTGGTCGATCCCTCCTTTGTAGGTTCCTCCTACCGGAGAGATCTATCCTCACCTGGGGAGACTCCCCAGAAATATGAAAGCTGATTTCACTTGAACTGGGGATCGGCCTGCTAAGATTTTGCAGCTACTTCGTACCAGATGCGAGCATTTCCTTGAGACTTTTTTGAGGAAGTCGATGTTCTCTCATATTCATTTATGTCCTGGACAGCTTGCTGTCTTTGAATTGAAAACACCGCCTCCCTGCATGTCAAATCACTCCTAATTCCAAAAGCTTTCTAATGATGTCCTCTGGAGTCCCCAGTCTTTTTGATTTTGATTATTTCTCTGTGGCAACACCTTCCTGGCCATGTCTCGCTCGCCAGCATATATAGCACGCTTTATTTAGTACTCCATCCAACTGGCAAAATGATTTCAATAAGCAATCCCAAAGATCTTTGGTTGCAGCGTACTTACCGTATCAAACTATGATGCGGTATTTTAAATAGGGCGGTGAGAAAGATTAGCGGCGAGTTTCCCGCCAAGATTTCAGTTATTCATTGAGTTTTAGTGACCTCCTCTGATTTCAGCTTTCGCTGTTGACTGAAAATTTGGCTGCAGTTTCCATTGGCATCGCTGAGTTCTAAAAGAGTGCTGAGAAACCAAAATTCCAGACCGGAAATGGCTTTCTGAACCCGGTTTGAGATTGCTGAGCTTCCAGCCCATCACCGTGAATAACCAGCAGCAGCCCGCGAAAATGTTCTCCTAAGGTTTGGGGAATTCAATGGAGGTAATGTTTCAACCGGAATCGATAACAAAGATTGGTCGTAACCAAATATAAATCCGGCACCCTGCATCAGCGAAGCGTATCTGAATAAAGGTAACTGATATCAGAAAGTACCATGGGGTTGGCGTGGTTACAAGATGCCCTAGACGGAGTCTAACTCAGAAACAAAGTAAATAAAGATTCAACACAACAACATGACTCTACACCCTATAGGAGAGGGAAATAATACTGCTGAATTTAGTGATGAAATTAGCCTATAATGATACCTGATCACACAAATTTAAATATTCCCATATCTGACTCAATCAGAGAAAGGACACACTTATCTTTTAACAGATAGAAACTATAAACAAAATCTCTAGAATATAATATCGAATAGATTCTAAAGAAAATACCAAACAAAGGTTCTTGGTGTGCCTGGTTGCGTCTAAAAACTTGATGAGTGTGGAGAATCCTTTGCTCAAATACCACCTACAGCTTGAACTTTGATGTACATCGATTGACACTTGAATTCCTCCTCAACTTGTCTCAATTGAAAATCCTACACCAACAAGATGTAGTTTGAGGAAGATGTTCTTAGGAAGCTTCAGATACAGAAAACACGATGCATGATTTCTTCGGGGAGGTGGCCAGCAATAGATAAGAAAATGGAACCCTAGCTATGGCGGAAAGATTACCATCAGACTTTTCTTGAACAGAGTAGAGTTTTGTCGGCTCGAAAATTGAATGAAGAAAAATGGTTGAATGAATTCTCGATAGAGAGAGAGAGACCGAAATTTAGAGGTTTCCTTTTTTCATTCCATTCTGGAATCTTCCAAGACTCCTTGCATTCCATGCGTTTTCTGGTGGAGTGGCGGAGTGCTTTTCCTCCATGAGTCATCGGCCATCTCCCGCACGAATTCGACAATGAAATAATACTTTCTTTTTTTTTAATGTATAATGGTCTTTTATTATTATTATTTAAACTTTAATAGTTAGACATTTATAATTATATTATTATATTTAAAATACCCTCATTAAGTATTTTTATATTTCATTTCCAACTTTAATGATCAATATTTATATTACTTAAGCCAAGGCCAAGGTTATATCTTTGTGTTGTCATACACCACCTAGAGTTTGATGACAAATAGATCCTTGTCAATTGCGTCCTCTCCTTGATGATAGTCCCTTTTCCCTTCGTGCGATGTCGATCCTACAACCACTTGACACAAGAAACTAGAGTTAGACCATTCCTGACGCATTAATTCATATTTACATATAATATCACCATCATCATTATCATCAAATATATTCACATATTTAACAATCATTCACATTCACATTTACAATTGCAAAAATAAAAATGATTTAATCCATTATTTCACGTTCACATGAAAGGCAGTTATAGCAACAATATTAACATCCATGGTTCCAATATCATAAACATATTAAGTCTTAGGGGGATGTAACAGTGTGCCTTCTTAGCTCTAGATACTATAAAGAAAATAAATCCAATAGTTTCCTTCTATAGAGGTGGGATATTCATATTAGTTATTGAAGATAGATAAAATCCTCTCCTCCCATTTGGATCATTTTCCCCCATGTGTTTCCAACACAATTTTTTGTGCCTTAAATCTAGCTCACCAAGAACAATACAATCCCCCTATAGAGGAACCCATAGAATCTAGTAGATATTATCTAAAATTATGGTTCACTCTCTACCAACACTAGAAAAATGGAAGGTGTTTCAATCAACATCTCAATATCTAATAATGTCACAAAAAATCTAGCTCAAAAGGCACACAAGTAGGATAAATACTACCTTGTCCAATCTAGCTTGTCACAAAATATCACAATATCTAGGAGGAAGCTTATCCAAGATACGAGATGTGGAATTCCATATAATGTATGCATCCTATAAAGTATAGTTCAACTTTATTATAAAAATAAAAAATAGAACCCCTAAAAACATTAAATAATAGAAAATTTCAAAATATCCAAGCTCATTATTTAAAATCACCCCTCCTAATAAGGGAAATCCTAAAATGACCTAACTATCCTAAAATCACCTAGGTGATTTCCAAACTACCTCAATGACTATGCAACTACCTAAGTGATTTCTTAACTAGTAAAATAAGTGATCTATGTCAAACCAAAAAATTTGTGTATCAACCCAATAAAACTAAAACTTGACCAAAATGCAAAAAAAAATGTGTGAACATAAAAATGAAAGTAGCTTATCTATTGACTCTAAAGTACCTAAATCTGATGGCTAAATAATTAAAAATCTAAAAATATATAAAATTATGGCATGATAGTTTTTCTTAGTTTATGAACATGTGGTTCTACCTAGGAATGAATTGTTGCATCATCTTGGTCGTCATGTTACAAGCTCTCCATCAACCATAATTTCACTCAATTTTATTGTCGTTAGTCTAAATCTCAAAATCATAATTAGCTAGAAAATAAATGAGTCTCAAAATCCCTAATTTCCAACTTATAACCTAGATTCAATGCTTCATGATCCATAGTTTCCTTTTTAATTGATTTTTAACAAGGTTAAATATAGGTAGATCTTCATATCCTCGTCTAGATAGTATAATTTCTTATTTATTTTTCATGCATTCATTTTTTTTTCTTGTTTGAGAAACACTTAATCCATTTTCATACTCATTTTTTAAGTTTCAAATAGGAAATAGGAGTGCATGGCCAAGGTGGTATTTCTTGAACCCCACATAATTGGTGAGTAAAATTGCTTGTGTTTTTATGTCAAATTTCATTTTTGAGATGGCTTTATACTATGCATGTCTTTTCTTGTAGGTTGAAATATGATATATTAAGAAACATAAGTTTAGGTAGGTTTCAAAGTCCAACATTACCATTTGAGGAAGTTTCACCTACTCATTAGTGTAGATTACCTTTCTTGAGAGGGAATATATGTAAGTTCCTATAGATAGATAGGAATGCATGTAAACTTTGATGATGATTCATTGGCCTAGCACATGAGCCAAATGGAATGAATAAAACCTTATCCCAACTTATCTAACCTTGATGGAAGTGTTAAGTCAATTTATAGCACCCTTGGATAGCTCCCGGATTCTATAGCTATAATTCCCCCCACCCTTTGATATCATGTTTATTGGCCATTCACCATGTGCTTGTGCTTCATCATTTTAAAAAATTAACCATTTGCTTATTTATTGATAAAATCGCCTATTTCAAATCAAATCATCTATGTCAATCCTAGAACCACCTAGTTTTTATAATCTTGTCGACAATCTTATTGGAGAAATTATATATTTCATATCTAATTTTTCCCATGCAATTTTCTTGTATGCGCCATTGTTGCACTAAATTTGGCTTTAAAAATTAAGATTAATCTATCTTTAAATTGAAATATGCTAATAAAAAATTTTGCCACAATTTTTACACAATAACCAACACTTGGCCAATTTGATTAGTGTTAGGGCCAAAACCAAATCTCTATCAAAGAAACTCTAACGAAGAATGCGCCCTAAAACCACTGAAGGAAGAGGGGTGGGCATACGGTCAGAGGATCCCTAGGATCAAATAACTCAACAATTGAAATTTCTTACAACTGGAAGTGTAAAATAAACTCAATTCCAAGAATGTGCACACAAGATCCCTTGGAAGGCGAGGTGCTAACATATGGCGGAGTAATTATTACAAACAGAAATAACTAGGCGGATAACCAGCCATGGAAGCTTTTCAAACTAAACTAATTCATCTGTTGCGGCGGGCATCCACTCAAGAGTGGGGATTCACCACTTGACAATGGGTACAAGAGAGATTAGATATTCATTCTACACACTGACAGTAAACCATCCAGGGGTGCTTAATGTGAGAAATAAGAAATAATTGCAACAATAAAGGATTGGAACAGTACTACTATTTATAGTCTTACAATATGAAAAGAGAGCTGCAAATTACATGAATATTACAATGACTTCAAAGCACCAAGATACTGGATGATTCCATGTTAGATATCAACAATAATTGATGAAGAAAGGACTAGAAATTCAAACTGAAACAAATCTGATGTAAATTTGCAATTCTGGAAATGAATAACCAGCAACTATGAATTCAATTAAATGCTCATAACTTCACCAAATTACCTCTAAATTGACTAAAACAAAGTGAAAAGGTCTTCTAGGAGGATGGTGCCCCAAATTAGACCATAAAACTGCATCAAAGCATCCTTATATATTTGGCACGAATTACAATGCCAAGCAAGAAGGTATGGTTTGGCTGAAAAGGCGATTTGGCTCTTAAAAATCAGATTCTTCACAATAAATTCTCATCTTCTATGAGAAGGGTTTCCCATGGTCAGAAAACATGAATCATCAATACCCAAAACAAAATTAAATGTCATCCAAAAGTTGTGAACAAAAGTCGACTTCAACTATAGATGAACCAGCAACTCCAAAATTGTCAAAACTCCAAAAAATCTTCAACTACAAGGCTCAATCTGCTAGTCTGGATGAGAAGCGGCAATAATACCAACTAGGTGTTGTCTTTCAAACACGAAATTGGATTATAACTAGGAGGTAAGCATCCCTCGAAGTAAAAACCAAGTTGTCATTTCGACAACATAACATTAGCATAATTTCATGGATGCCAAATGCTGGAGCAAAGCTTCATTTTTAAAGGAAAGAAGGTGACTCTTCAATTTCCCATCAAGGTACACCAAAAGCCACACTTGCAACTTTTCAAATTTTCAAAAAGTAATAAATCCTCCAAGGTGGCATCCAAACCTTAAGGCAACATAAGCTTTATTAAATATTCATTTTTGTCCTTAATGAAGTCGACCCCCTCAAGACCACCTTTTAAACACAACTTGAAGTTATTTCACTAGGCCAAGGGGATAACTAAAAAATATAACATTATTTCCTTGAAAAGAATTATTTCACCAACAACTGCTTTTGAAAGCCAAAACACAAACTTAGGTAACTGCTCCAACTGAGAAAAGAAGAACTGAAGAACTAACAACTGCATACTGCCACAAATAGTATTTACTATAAATAGTAAACACCCAAAAATGCCACAAAACCTCCAAGCAGGGAAACCCTAAATTTACCTCAACGAGCCTACGGATCTTTGGAATAGGCTGATGAGTTGTTGAGTTGATTACTGATAAGAAGGGGACATTACATAAATGCACCTAGAATATAAAATATTAATTATCCTTGATAACTATGGATCTAATGTTATTAATATATTTCCCAAAAAAATTATGTGTATTTCATTTCTTCTTTAAAGTTATTTCTATTACCTCTCCATATAAACATACAACAATTCTAACAATCCATTTCGAAGAGCTATATCAAATGTCTAGCTATTTTTATAGGAATTCCAACAAATTAAGTCTCCTACAACCTCCAAGCTTCACAATTCATAATGTTTTAACTTCAAATCATTGTATTTCATCACAACATCAATGTCTTACTTTGGTTTTGTTCTCCTATAGTCTTAGTTTTTTGGATCCATATATTAATTCCATCAAGAGGAGTTTGCAAAGCTAGGAGAATAATAGAAGGTTACCAATTTGAGTCTCTAGGGACAATATATCCAAACATCACAATCAACTTCATAACTTAGATAATCTTAAATCTCATGTGTAGGGTTCCTCATCTAGTTTATCTTAGAACAGTTTTTTTATTGTAAAATTTTAGAGTAGAGAGGTTGTTAGAATAGTTGTTTTATCCTTAGGAAATTTTAGCATTCATTTGCAATAATTATATTTAGATAGCTTTTGGTTTTAGTAGATTAGATTAGTTTTTTTCTTTACAATTACCATTTCTATAACACAAATATAAACTTCTTCTAAATCATTAAAATAACTAAATAAAATAGCATATCAACCAATCATTTTTACAACAAAAAAATCAACAAGAAAGAAAAATAAATGCATATCATTTGTTAGCATTTACAACAAAAAATAGCTCTTTTATTTCTCATTTCAAGTTATAAAAGCATTGATTAGATCACAATAAAATAAGAAAAAAAAATATTAGATTGATTGTTCATCAACTATAATTATTTTATGCATATTTTTCCAAATTACATTCAAAACAAAGAGAAAATAAACACAGTATTTTTTATTTGCATTATGTTTATCATTGTAGCATAAAAGAGTCTTCTTTACATATGCCTGCAACATAAAAAATAAAAATAAACACCTTCATTTTATTAGTTGGTAGTATTTAAATTCATTAGAAAAATGGAAGAACTCACAAGAGTGGGAATCTAACAAACAATACCAAATACCTTGCACAAGAGAAATGCAATAGAAAGAATTGTTATATTGTGAAAATATAATATATAAAATTTAAAATGGATAAGAATGTAATAAGATCACTTAGTTATGTAGGCAATAATAAAACCCTAGATGAAATCTAGGAAAAACTAAGATCACAACAAGTTCGTTAATCCTATGATACGAAACAGAAAAATTAAATGATGTAATTTTAAGTAACTAGGTGTGAACAGGTCTTAAAGTTAAACTAGTTAGGTAATATAACATGTTCACACCAACACCGCCCTTAAGTGCAACTTAGGGAAAATGATAAAACATGCAAAGATGCAAGGATGGCTCTTGATAACAAGGCCAAGTTTGGTACCCATGTACAAACAAATCTCTCACAAATAGAGTAAAGAAGAAAAATCCATAGGAAAAAACCCCCTCAAAAAGAGAGAAACATAAAAAAGTGAAGGAAGGAGGAATAAAAATGACCACCCAAAGACTACTTCCATCATGATGCAGGAGCACCTACACCCTATTGCCAAAAAAAGAACTGATTTCTTAAGGGCTTGATAAGTAGACAGTGGGTTAGTAAGGGTGTTTTGTGTTTAATTATGTTAAATAAGGTCCAAAGGACCATATGCTATGTAATGGGGGGTTTTTGAATCAAGTATGTCTTAGGTGTCAATTAGAAATTTCAAATAGATGTAAAGTTGTTAAACAAGGTTGTCAAAATGAAATTTAGGGGATATTAAGAGTCTTAGAAGTTTTTTAAAAAGTTGGGAACATTTGAAAGGTAGTTTTTGAATTGAAAATGTATAAAAATGCCTCATAAGGCTTGAATTGAGGTTGTTGAACACATTTTGAAAGAATTCCAAGTGATTTCCAAATGTTCACAAGCATATTTACTGAGTTTTCTAATCTTCTCTTACTGTGTATGGCTCAGTACAAGCCACCATTGGTCTGAAACTCATATAATATTGTGGTAATAAGTTTTAGTATTCATCTCCATTTTTTTTAGGGTCCTTAATTGATTTTTGTAAAAGAAAACTTCATTTTCTTGGCACTGTCTGTAATAGGCCAGCAAGGTCTGATTTTGGAGTTTATTTAATGTTGGAGCCATTCCTCCTACTTTGGTGACTTGTTTCTCAGAGGAATGGCTAGTACAATGTTAGTTTAGGTGTTTTTACTTGTTTAGAGTTATTATCATCTGGTTTGGTGGCTTGGGGATGTTGCCCTAGGGCTGACAGAGTCATTTTTCCCTATGAAATGGAGTTGTAAGGTGATGGCCATGATGAAATGTTGTGAGATATGTCCAAGGTTTATTGAGTAT
The DNA here is from genome assembly GCA_007258455.2 of Sequoia sempervirens. NCBI lineage: Eukaryota > Viridiplantae > Streptophyta > Pinopsida > Cupressales > Cupressaceae > Sequoia > Sequoia sempervirens. The sequence continues at coordinate 9,028 of VDFB02122408.1, read as the reverse complement.
GTACAGGGTATATTAGAGGTGTTTGATGTTTTGGTTTGGTATGAGAAGCCCGAGTTATATGAATTTCATTAAAACCCTAGGTATTTGCTTGTAAATGGAGGGTTTGTTGGAACAGTACTAAAGAAGCCTTAAACCTAGAGGTAAATCATGAAATTTGGTGTTTTGTCACATGCTTGTTGACTGTTTGATGTGTTTTTGTGAATTCAAGTTGAAAAGAGGTACCTCCTTTGTTAATTTGGGCTAATTTAGTAGCCTAGTTCAGGGGTGATGTGTTGGATCTCGGTGCTATTGCAAAGAAGTCTCTAGAAACCTTTTGTGGTTGTTGAGTTGGATCTGTGGGAAGTCTTAATTGTGATTTTTCAGGCCTTGGTATGACCTTCTCCAAAAGATAAGCCTATTGGTTGTGTTTAAAGGGATAGAAGCCTCTTGTGAGTGGTTTTGGAAAGTTGAGTGATTTGTGATTTGAGAGTTGATGCCTTGTTGATGTCTAACCATTTTGAGTCTGATTGGGAGTATTAATCACCCTGTATTGCATCACATCATTGAGATACAATAGATTTCACCCTATAGGAGAGAAAAAATGTGGACTAAGAAGCCTACAAAAATTTTCCCAAAAGGAGTAGGAAAATGAATTCCTTTGAAGCATAAAGAAGTTGAAAACAACTTCCAAAAAATTATTTTTATAGTGTAAAAAGTATAGAATGTCCTCTAGAATGAAGATCAAGATCAAGATCAAAGAGACACAATTTTGCATGATTGACCCCAAGGACACTACTCAAACAATGTACAAATATCAAACAAGGAAAAAAAATGACATTAAAAATATAGATGGTACATCAATCTTCATAATCGACCCCATTGACACTACTCAACCAATACACAAATGGTGTATTCACACCAATACACTAAAAATAAAAAATAAAAGCACTAATAGTCTTAATAATACTAATCAACTTAAGATGGAAAATCACCTCCACAAATAGGAATACAATATTGTCTATATGGTATGTGTTCCATCTCACTAAAATGCATGGGTAGCCAACCATTACATCCACCTAGTTGATGAGGGCCACACCGCCCAATTCCCACAAAAATCACAACAATAGATACCAACACAAAATATGGGAGACAAAAAATTGACTTACTTTCAATTATTTTCAGAAAAGGCAGTTACAGATTCAAAGCTTACATGCTACAGCCTCATGGGCTTGATTCATTACAACAAAATCAACTATGAAAAGAAATTCTACTATTCAGAGCCACAATCTGCACTATCAAGGCAACCTCCTACAACCCCCACTTAACCCTTTTTATTTTCCCCATAACCGCCCTAGAATGTTCTAGAAAGTAAAAATTTCCCCTTTTTGTTTTGGCACCAAAAGTCTCGCCATTTGATTTATGGCCTGGGAAGAATTTTTTATGAAATTCACTTTTTAGAGGACCAACTTCGTGGGGCCATAACTTTTGATCTAGGTGTCTGATTTTCTATTAGTGCATATCATTGGAAAGCTCTCGATGAACTCTACAACACCTAATCTCATTGCAGGCCGGTTTGGCCACTTTTTGAGTTGTTTTGGGGCCTCCAAAGTTTTATATCTAAGTTTGAAGTTGCATTGGAGAAATTTCCCAGGACGGAAAATTTAATTTCTCCCAAACCGTGTAGGGTATTGAGGTGATTCTTTCGCGATCAGAAATTTTTTTCTGCTCTGCTCCTTGGGGTAAATTTTCACGTCCATACGAGCCCGTTTTGGCCGACTTACTAAAAATAGTAAGTGTTATTTTTTTGCTATTTTTGATGCCTGACAGTCTTATATCCCCTAAGTGCCATCATGGGACTCAAAACAACTAAAGAAAATAAATAAAACATTTTTTTTGGGTGATGCAAGATTTCCCTACACCGTTGGATGCTCCTGAATCACTAGTTTATAAAAACAAAAAATAGATGCATAGATCACTCCAAAGTGAAATAAAGAAACCATTAGCATCAATAATATGATACCCCTATTATGTTGAGAAGAGAGAGGTATGATAGCTCCACTAAAATTGTGTGCCACAATGTAGTGCAAGAAGGTGAAGAAGCAACATCAAAAGATGTAAAAGATAGTACTTGAAACTAGAATAGGGTCACTCCCATGATTATTTCTATAAAGGGTGTGCAAATACAAGGCACACTTGTATGAAGGTCAACAAGGTTGTGTTTGAAAATAATAAGTTTCACACAAAAACCCCCTCATGGTACTTTATAAAGTAGTGTGAGTATAAAAAAGGGCACAAAATGATGTGCAAAATCCCTAAAATTTAAGTACAATATGTGGCACTTTATCTCAATATATTTATAAACCAAAAAATGTATTGAATAAATGCTTTCAACATAAAAAATGACCACATGTTGAAAATACAATTCTACTAGAAGATGAAAGGAAAAAATGAGCCATTACAAATTATGTAGAAAAATATGGACTTTCAAAAAATTGCAACCAAAAGTGAGTCAATATACAAAATCTATGACCCTTCAAAGTTTCCAAAATGAGAATTGGACAAATAGGTTACTAAGAAAACAAATTCTAAAAAAATAGAAGTCCAAATTTAAAATAACTCACACCATAGCAAAGAGCATGAAATTTTATCTCATTTAAAAAATCTGAAAAAGGAACATGTATGAGCTAAAATTGTAAGATTTGGCTATGGAGATAGCCACCCAAGATCTAAAGGCCTATGGAAAGTATAAAATACTCAGAAGATCAATATGACAAGAATAAATTGTATTCCTATCAATGAATGCAAAAAGAATCAATATACAATGTGAGAGAGACCCTTGGTTATATAGCCAAGGTGAGACCTAAGATGTCATAAGATTATGACAAGTGTCTTAATCTTATGACATGAGACAACTTATCACAACTACCTAGGTCACATGTGTTACAAGTTAAAAGATAAGATAACAACAAATGACAACTAACACCTTCTAGAAAGAATCTTAGAACCTAAGTAAACTTAACATGTGAATATGTCCCCTAAGTCCCTAGTAAGAGAAATAACTAGGTACAAGACATTTATTCACACCAACACCCCCCCTTAAGTGCAACTTAGGGGAAAGATTATTATGCAAATGACTCAAAGATGGGTCCCAACTATGAGGCCATCTCAGGTTGTTAGTTTTAGGATCAGAAATGAATAAGCAGAAAATGCAACATAGTGAACAAAGAACACATAATCTATCATGGGAAACCCTCCTCGAGGGAGAAGAGCCCAACCAAAATATCTCTCTTATATATTGAATTTAAAGGAGCAAAAATCTGCTTACAATATTGGCCACACACAAGACCAATATAATGCAATAAATAATTGCACCTCACATAGATGCAAATACACAATTATATAATCTCTCCTTAATGTCGATCTGCTTTATGCAATAATATGATATGTTGTAGATGCACGAACTCCTTGAAAAGTGCAAATGTCTCTTTTGAATAAAATTGATGATCAAATGAATGAGCATCTCCTTCCATATATACAAAGTAAGGTGCCTCTTCACAAGCAATACAACTCTTCACAAGGGTTTGCCTCATTCAAGAACCAAGGTGACTTTTCAACTTGGGTTGGCCTTTAAAATAATATTTATATATCATTTATTATTTCAATTTTGAGAGAAGGATATCTCCCGCGGCTAAAACATCAACACTCCCTCTTAGCTAGGGAGGCATCCTTCCAGATATCCATGTCATGGAGTCTCTCAACATGACATCTAGAATGGCTACAACCATTTGAAAAAAAATTCATCACAGAGTCTCTCAACGTGATATCGTCATGGAGTCACTCAACATGACGTCCACCATGGCTACTCCTATGTGTGGAAAGAAACATATGCACAAGTTTCCATCACAAAGTCTCTCAATGTGATTTTGTCATGGAGTCTCTCAACATGATGTCCACCATGGCTACTCCTGTGTGGAAAAACAAAAGTACGAAGGGTTCATCATGGAGTCTCTCAACGTGATGTCATCATGGAGTCTCTCAATATGAATTCCACCATGGCTACTCCCATGTGTGGAAAGAACCACATCTCCATCTTAGAGATGGACAAGGGCTCGCACCTCATATTTCTCCGTCTTAGAGAAATATACACTGCAAGGGCTTTCACCTCATACTTCTCTATCACAGAGAAATATACACTAACAAGGGCTTTCACCTCATACTTCTCCGTCACAGAGAAATATACACTAAAAAGGGCTTTCAACTACACTTCCATCACGCAGAAGCATACACCAACAAGGGCCTTCACCCCACCTCCTCACGAGAACATACACCAACACATTTCCCCAACTCACACCTCTCACTAGAGACACTTCCTTCTAGTTTCCATACTTTTAGGATTAACCCTCTGACTCCTTTGCCCAGGTTTCTCTCTATTGGCACTCCCTCCACAGCATTCTCCCTTCTTCGGCAACCCATCTAAATGGGATACTCTGAGTTCCTCTTCGAGAGATGTCTCCAGTTAAGTTTATCTCTTCAGCCTGTGTGAATTCCTCACAGGAAGCATCAAGCTCTTCCTCCCTTTAATGCAATCTCTTATGCTTCTCAGTCTGTCCTGAAAGCATTTTAGAGAGTTTAATAATAGTTCATAGAACTAAACTATCCCGAAGAGAAATACCAGTGCTAGAATCATACATGATTCACTATTCCAATGTTATTGCATGAATTAATTACATAAAAAATTCATTCAAGGTACAAGCATAAAATACTTATCTCTTTATGTTGGTACACCAATGAGCTAGACCTGTAGCTGTGTCTCATCTTTGCCACCTTCACTCGATCTCGGCCTCATGGAAAGTGGGAATATGAATCAACCGTTTAGTAAAGATTGAAGACTCCATTTAAATCTTGAGATCACATTATGAATCAATGCACCCACACTCATGTGATGAAAGAGTTTAAGTAATCAAAAGAGTGAAAATAAATCATCACAACTTCCTTCCACACGACCAAAGAAAATATGACATAGGAGAAATTTCATGAAGTGTTAAGCCACCCTTAATCAATGAATCAATGAATACCATAGCATTCGTCCTCCATACATCACCACTGCAACCACATTGAACATTTATTTGTGCATTGAACATGCATGTGGCTTCAATCATTACTTCATGACTAAATTTCTATTTAACCAAATCTGATCGGATCTTTTCCTTAGACCCGCTTTGATACCATGTTAGTTTTACGATAAAAAATGAATAAGCAGAAAATACAACACAGTGAACAAAGAACATAGAATTTATCCTGGGAAAACTCTTCTTCTGAGGGAGAAAAACCCGGCCAAAATATCTCTCTTATATATTGAATTTAAAGGAGTAGAAATCTGCTTACAATCTTTCCCACACACAAGGCCAATATAATGTAATAAATAATCGCACCTCACATAGATGAAAATACACAATTATATAATCACTCCTTAATTTCGATCTACTTTATGCAAATAGCCATGATTCATAGATGGCTGAACTCGATAAGTGTAAATGTTCCTTTGAAGCAAAATCATGACAAATGAATGAGACATCTCTTCTATATATACAAAGTGTTCTTCAAGTAGCGCGACCTTCACAAATGCCAGCCCATCTCAAACCAAGCGCGGACTCTTCAACCTGGCTGACCCCAAAACAACATTTACATAATTACCATTATTCTAATTTCTGGAGAGAAGCATGACTCCTGCCCAGCATTCAAACAACCTCCTTAGCCAGGAGCAACCCCGCATCCCCATAAGTGGTCCACTGAGCAAGGGAATCGGAAGTTCTTCGACTAGAAGACACTTTATCACAATATGACTGTCGTAATGAAGGCCAAAATATTCTAAAGCTAAATAGCTCAGAGCAGATAATAACTCCTCACCATTTGAAAGAGCAATAGTATTGCTTTTCTTACTTTTCCAAACAAATGGGGCTGTAACTAAGGAAGTTAGCCAAAGTGGACTTGCATTTATCATCAAGATCAATTAACCCACCGGGACCAGATATCCAACCAATTTGGTTTCATGTGATCATATAATAAACTGGCAATGTAATGGTAGATGACATTGAAGTCATCGAAGTTTTGCTGGCGGGAGTTCTGGCATGGCGGCGAAACCCGCGCCTGTCATCAGTACGCGCGGTCGCTGCATCTTTATGTATCCCAAACGTACTACGGCACCAACCCATGAGCAGAAAAACCGACTCGGCCCAAAGCTCTGGAACCCAAATGTTTACAGGCGCATCCCCACAACCCATACCCGGAACCGCCTACTGACCGAAACCCCAATAGTGACTATGGATCTAATTCTCAAGCAAGAGGCCCAAGTCAGTCATAGAAAATTTATCATGCGGAGAAGATTTGACTTTGGAAATGATGGATGATCAACTCCCTATAATGATCAAGTCATCAACATAGAGAACAAGAAGCAAGTGAGAGTCATCCTATCACAAAATATAAACATTCAAATTTGAGTGGCACTGAGAGAATCTTGTCAAGAGAAGAATTGATTCCATCTTGGCATACCAAGATCGAGGGGCATGTTTGAGGCCATAAAGATACTTTCACAACCTGCAAACCAAAGAAAAATCCTAAACAAATCCCTATGGCTGCTCCATGTAAATATCCTCTACAAGATCTTCATGAAGAAATACACTCTTAACATCCATCTGATAGATAGCCCATCCATGAGTTGCTACAATGGCAAGAGTCAAGCAAATGGAGTTCATCTTAGGAACAAGGGCAAAGGTTTTCACATAATCAATTCCAAGAACCTGTGAGAAACCTTTAGCCACAAGTCATGCTTTGAACTTCTCCATTGTTCCATCCACTATATTTTTTGGTTCAATAGATCCACTTACATCGAACCATTTTTCTCCCCTTAGGAAGAGGAACTAAGTCCCATGTGTGATTCCTCATCAAGGAACTATACCCTTCCTCCATTGCTAAATCCCACTTAGGAATGCCTAATTCCTCCTTGAAGGATTGTGGATTTGAAGCAGTAGAAATGTAGAAATGTGGAAGATGTTGATGTTGTGATCGAGTCCTTCGAGTGTCTGTAGGATCCCCAACAATATTTCTTGCTAACTCGAGAGTCTGTCGATCCCAAGGAGGTCGTGAACATGATGGGGATGAAGGACAAGAATCTTGAACCTCATAACGAGAACCTTGTGAAGGTGCAATCCTGCGAGTAGGAGGTGAGATAGAATCATCTGAGGCCACTATGGAGGAAGCATGAGGAGGATCAAAGGTCAAGCTAGGAGATATTTCCTCAAAGTGAGCACTCCTCTCAATGAAGAGCTCATGTGTCTTTGGATCCAAGATTCAATACCCTTTGACACCATCTAGATATCTAACAAAGATGCAAGGCATGCTTTGAGGTTCTAAAGCCTTGTGCTTCTCGGGAGGAATGTGTGCCCAAGCTGGAGAGCCAAAAACTTGAAAATGTCACACAATTGGTTTCCTACCACACCTAGCCTCAAAAGGATTCATGCCTTTCAATTCCTTGTGGGAAATCCGAGTCCCAATTTGTGAAGCACAATTAATGGCTTTACCCCAAAATTATGGACCAAGAAAACGAGCATGAATCTTGCAGCTAGTCATTTCCTTGAGGGTCCTATTTTTCCTTTCAGCAAAACCATTTTTTTGTGGTGTGTATGCAATTGAATGTTGAAGATTGATCCCTTCAAGAGTACAAAATTTCACAATATTATGGTTCACATATTCTTGACCATTGTCAGTACAAAGAATCTTGATATACTTTCCAGATTGCTTCTCAACATGAGCCTTGAAAGTTTGAAACTTTTCAAATACTTCATTATTTTGGTGAAAAAAGTAGACCCAAGTGAATTTGGAGTAGTCATCAATGAAGGTGAGTGCATAGCAAGCCTTTCTAAAGGAAAAAATTGTAAATGGGCCCACTAGATCACTATGAACCAATTGAAGAACTTCTAAAGCCCTCCAAGACTTCCTTTTATCAAACTTCTCTTCTGAATGCTTACCCATAGCACAACCTAGACATACACCATCTGAAAATTTGATGTGAGGGAGACCTATGACCATATCATGTGAGCTAAGCTACTGAAGATAGCGGTAGTTAAGATTTCCAAACCGCTCATGTCATAACTTACTCATTGAATCTGAATGAGTGAGCAATGTTGTAGAAGGAGAATGTGGCACAAAGTGAGCAAATTGATATAGCCGAGACTCATGATTGGCCTTTCCCACTGTAACTAAGGCATTATCCTCAAAATATTTGACCACAACTATGTCTGGAGAAAACTCAACTTTCTTACCATTCCCAAGATGAGTGATTTGGTAGACTGAAAGAAGGTTGGCACACAAGTTAGGAACACAAAGAACATTCTCAAATGATCCACCATCCATCCCAATTGAACCTTTTCCAACAACTTACACCTTAGTGTCATCACCTATAAGAATGTGTGGTATTGTACAAGGCTCCAATGAAGAAAATTGTTCCCTGTCAGAACCCATGTGATGTGTAGCACCTGGGTCAAGTATCCATTGATGTGATGATCTTGTGGCTGCAACAAGTGCCTGTCCTTTTCCTTTCTTTGATTGTGAAGAAGTAGAAGGAGATGCTTCCTTTTTGTAGGAAGATGGAAAATTGATGTTATTCTTGTGAGATGGGGTTAGAAATAAAATAGCATAGACAAAGTGACAGCCAACACTTTTAAACTATTAACCTCATCAACAAGAGAATACAAACAAAATGGAGATATCAAAATGAAAGAAAATAAAATAAAGCACTCCCCATATTGTAGTTGATTCCTTCTCTTGCTCTCCTTCTTCTTGTTATGCAACTTTTCCCTCAGATTTGTTGAAATACTTGTGCAAAACTTGCAAATGGTAGCAAGAAAGTTGGAGACAATTAGCTGTTAAGCTGAAAATGGAGAAGGAAGGTTGCTTTTATAGACAACCCTTCAAATGGACGTATTAATCCTCTAAAAGGATTCCTTCCAAGATCAATGGTCCGGGATTGATGCACCAAGAATATGCTATTCTT